>SJXO01007297.1:0-69809 GCA_006408615.1 Connochaetes taurinus | reverse complement strand
GCTTACTCCTTGGAAGAAAAGTTATGACCAACCTAGATAGTACATTCAAAAGCAGAGACATTACTTTGCCGGCTAAGGTCCGTCTAGTCAAGGCTATGGTTTTTCCTGTGGTCATGTGTGGATGTGAGAGTTGGACTGTGAAGAAGGCTGAGCGCTGAAGAATTGATGCTTTTGAACTGTGGTGTTGGAGAAGACTCTTGAGAGTCCCTTGGACTGCAAGGAGATCCAACCAGTCCATTCTGAAGGAGATCAACCCTGGGATTTCTTTGGAAGGAATGATGCTAAAGCTGAAACTCCAGTACTTGGGCCACCTCATGCGAAGAGTTGACTCATTGGAAAAGACTCTGATGCTGGGAGGGACTGGGGGCAGGAGGAGAAAGGGACGACCCAGGATGAGATGGCTGGATGGCATCATGGACTCGATGGACGTGAGTCTGAGTGAACTCCAGGAGATGGTGATGGACAGGGAGGCCTGGCGTGCTGTGATTCATGGGGTCGCAAAGAGTTGGACATGACTGAGCGACTGAACTGAACTGACTGAACTGGGCCCTAGTCATTTTTTTAGAGTTTGTACAGTTTTAAAACAGTGTCAGTTTCTCAGGAATGTGGCTTCCTGGTATTAAGGGAAGGTTGTTGCTTATTTGGAACCTTAACAAGAGCTGTTGGTTCTCACGTCATCTTTGCACTGGTGATATTCAAGTAAATGAAACACATAAGTATGCCTCTGCACCTGTGACAATTGTATATTTGTATTTATATATAAATATACTTTGTATAATATACTTGTATATATATCATATATAAATATACTTTTTTTCTAAAAGGAAATAAGGGCAGATATACATGTGATAAGGGACTTCCCTGATAGGTCAGTTGATAAAGAGATAGGTCAGTTGATAAAGAATCTGCCTGCAATGCAGGAGACCCCGGTTCGATTTCTGGGTTGGGAAGATCCCCTGGAGAAGGGAAAGGCTACCCACTCCAGTATTCTGGCCTGGAGAATTCCATGGACTATATATTATAGTCCATGGGGTCACGAAGAGGCGGACACGACTGGGTGGCTTTCACTTTCACTTTCTTTCATATATGTGATAGAGCTTCCACGGTGTTTCAGATGGTAAAGAGTCTGTGTGCAGTGCGGGAGACCTGGGTTTGATCCCTGGATTGGGAAGATCCTCTGGAGGAGGTCATGGCAACCGACTCCAGTATTCTTGCCTGGAGAATCCCCATGGACAGAGGAGCCTGGAGGGTTACAGTCCATGGGGTCTCAAACTGAGCGACTAAGTGCACAGCACATACATGTGACAGCAAGTGTGAGTATACTTGCGCTTCTTTCAGAATGTCACGCAGAAAAGGGTGCCAGCAACGTGCAGCTGCATGCTGTCTGC
The DNA here is from genome assembly GCA_006408615.1 of Connochaetes taurinus. NCBI lineage: Eukaryota > Metazoa > Chordata > Mammalia > Artiodactyla > Bovidae > Connochaetes > Connochaetes taurinus. The sequence continues at coordinate 68,421 of SJXO01007297.1, read as the reverse complement.
TTTTAAATTCCAGCTGGCTTGTGAATAGGTAGAAGTTTTGACTCCCACGATCTAACCTCTGCTAGAATTTTACCTGGGCATTTATTAATACGTTCTGAAACTCACCTTGATTTGGTAAAAATTGCTATCCACTTGGTTTTCTTTTTTGTTATGATTAGGGCATTTTATTGTTTTTTTTTTTTTTTTGAAAAAGAAAGAAAAACCTACATGTAACGGTAGGCTTTGTTGGGCTCCCATGATGGCTCAGAGGTAAAGAATCACCTCCCAGGGCAGGAGATGTGGGTTCTATCCTTGGGTCTGGAAGATTCCATGGAAGAGGAAATGGCAGCCCACTCAGTAATCTTGCCTGGGAAATCCCGTGGAGAGCGGAGCCTGGTGGGCTATGGTCCATGGGGTCGCCAGAGAACCAGACATGCCTTGGTGACTAAACAACAACGAAAGGGTTTGTCACCTCCGTTGTTTGGTTATATGAAGAGAGGTCACACATTACAGAGGAGACCACTGTCATTCCAGACAGCTGCCCATGAATGCATGGGCCACACACCCACAGCCCAGTTTACACAGACTGACAGTTTTACACTCATGGGTGCTGCCGTAGCCTGCTGTCTGGTCAACTACTTTGTAATTGTTGTCCCTGCATGTTCTTAGCAGTAATAAGGATGCGTGTATAACATTTAAAATACCGTGTAGAATTCCATTGTATGGATTTACTATGGTGGATATAATTAGTCTCTACCCCATGGACTTTTAGAATATACATGCAAATATCTCCAAATATTTACATATCAATGTTTTTTTTCTACAAAGAAATAATGTTTCTATGCAAAGTTTTTGGAACATGTCTCTGAGTATCTCTGTTTCAAGGAACTGTTCGGTCAATCTATATTTTCTTTAAAAAAAAAAAAACACATTTTGGGGACTATAGCGCATGTTCAGAAAAAGTGCAGAGATTAAGGGATCAAGCCCTCCCCCCTGCATTAGAGGCATGGAGGCTTAACCACTGGAGCCTCCGGAAAGTCCTCCACTTTCTTTTTTTAAGTAAGAGCTTTGCTTCTCTTCCCTTCCAGGAAGATTGTTAATCTGCTTTATATACGAGTGATCCTGTAATAAAACTTGTCATATTATTAATTAAGAAGAACCCATACTGGGTCCTGAGGGAAATCAGATGAAAGAAGAGTGTTCAGTGAGATTTTTGAAGAGTGTTTTTTAGGTGATTTATTTCATTCTCTTTACTGTCAGAACCAGTAGAGGAACTGGTGCTAGGCAGGGCTGCTATGCTGGCAAATGGGGGCTGCCGGCTCTAATAATAGGGCAGTTTGCATTGACAAAATCAGTGATGTTAATTTCCCAATGAAGTGTGGCATTTGGAATTAGCATGATGTAGTGAAAAAAAAAAGGACTTTGGTGGCTTCCCTGGTGGCTTAGACGGTAAAGAAAACCATCTACAATGCAGGAGACCTGGGCTCGATCCCTGGGTTGGGAGGATCCCCTGGAGAAGGGAATGGCAACCCACTCCAGTATCCTTGCCCAGAAAATCCCCGTGGATAGACGAGCCTGGTGGGCTACAGTCCGTGGGATTGCAGAGAGTTTGACACGACTGAGCAACTGACACTTCAGGGTCAGAAAGACCCCAACGTGGAATCCCTGGTTCAACTCCCTCTCCCCAAACCAAGTGAACCCCAAATTAGACTCTCTAAGCTTCATTTTCTTTATCTGAAAAATGCAGATGATATTTTAGGGTGGTGTCATGGAGAAAAAGAAATTCCATGTATTGTAATGGACCAGGCTCTCAGCAGATACGACTCCTGCCTCTCTTGCGATTGTTTATCTTTCTTCCTGTAGTGAAATAGTTTCTTGAGGATTCTCTGGGGAAAAAAAAATTCTAAGGAAAGAAGGTTTCCATCATTGAGAAGCAGCATTTCTGCCTTGGTTCTGTCTTGATTTGTTTTCTGAACGGAGACGAGTGGCTGCAGCTCTGGGGGATCCTCAATTTGTTTCATTTAAACCACAGGGCAGGATGTTTGAGAATACTACAAAAGTGATTTCAGATCCTTTGAGGAAGAACTGAAAAAAGGGCACCATTAATTAATTTTAAAGAGTCAGCAGCTGCACACTTAGCCATCTAGTTTGATAAGAAAGGAAAACAAGTTCAGTGAATTTAAATTGCCTCCCGTGTATGACAGCATATTGGAGTAATGAGGGCAATTCATCTTCCCAACATGAGCTTGTCAAGCTGTGCTTTGTCTTTCTCTCCTTCTCTCTGGTAACACCTAGTTTAATTCCTACAGTTCATGTATTACAGAGAGATACAGCAACAATACACAGATAACCAAAACTAGATACTTGGGACTCTTGGGGTTTCTTAAGATACCTAGAAACAAATTTACCTTCCTGGAGAATGTTATATTTTTCCCAAGTTCAAGGTCAAATGAAGACCAGACTTGCTTCCTGTACAATTTGAGTTCTCTCTGGGACCCATGGGCAGCATTGTGACAGTGTTCAATTTTATACTTTGGATTTATCTCACCTGAATGAGCACAAAGAATGCTTTTGTTGATGCAGAGGAAATAATTGCTGCTAGATTTTGAAAGACAGCTTGAACAGTTCCTAGCTCTGTAATCTTACGCTAGGATGACTGAGCTGAATGATTTTGGTGTAGTAAGTTCTTTAAAGGGCTTCCCTAGCAGCTCAGATGGTAAAGCATCTGTCTGCAATGCAGGAGACGTGGGTTCAGTCTTTCCTGGGTCAGGAAGATCCCCTGGAGAAAGAAATGACAACCCTCTCCAGTATTCTTGCTTGGAGAATTTCATGGACAGAGCCTGGTGGGCTATATTCCATGGGGTTGCAAAGAGTTGGACACGGCTGAGTGGCTAATACACTCAAGTTCTTTAAAAGCAGACTTATTGTGTATTTCATTTACATATTGATAACTTTGCCTCAAAACTGAGGCGCATGGTTTTGAGGATGGTTCAACATATGGAAATAAGTGAGATATGCCAAATTGATAGACTGGATGATAATATGATCATCTCAGTAGATACAGAAAAGGCATTTGAAAAAATGCAGCATCCTTTTATGATACTGCTCAACAAATTGGGTATGGAAAGAATATAACCTCCTGAAAGCCATATGTGATAAACCCACAGCCAACATCATACCCAGTGGTGATATGCTAAAAGCTTTTCCTCGAAGATTAGGATGCCCACCCTCATTACCACCCCATTCAATATTGGACTGGAAATCCTAGCCAAAGCAATCAGACAGGAAAAAGAAAGAAAAGGCATCCAACTAGGAAGGGAAGAAGTAAAATTGTTCACAGATGGAATGATCTTACATATAGAAAATCCTAAAAACTCCATCAAAAAACCGCTAAAACTAATCAACAAATATAGGACGGTTGCAATGTACAAAGTCAACATAGAGAAAGCAGTTGTGTTTCTGTACGCCAATGAGAAAACATCTGAAAAAGAAATAAAAGGGATAGTCCTGATTACAAGAGCATCCAAAACAGTAAAATTCTTAGAAATAAATCTAAGCAAGGAGATGACAGATCCGTACGCTGAAAGCTACAAGACCTGGATGAGAGGAACTGAGGAAGATGGATCAGAGGATCCTGTGCTCCTGGATTAGAAGAATTAACATTGTTAAAATTAACGAGTACAGAGCGTAGGGCGTTCTCTACCTCCCACCTCCGCGCTGATTTTTGTCTCCTGCAGATCATTCTTTTTGATTCTGCTCTGCTTGGTTGGTTCTTTTGTTCCCATCATTCCACAGACATGCCAAGTTCATTGACACCTCAGGGCCTTTGCATTTACCTTCTGCCTGGAACCCCAGATAATCACACGACTTACTCTTGCTTCTTTTAAGTCTCTGCTAAAATGCCACTTTTTCAAAGGAGCCCTCCCTCCCCGTGTAATAATCTGGCCGATGCTGGCAGATTTGCTTCTTTTTCTTTTATTTTTCTTAAGCGTTTATCCTTGTCTGACGTCCTGCATGTTTGCCAGCTCACTGTCTCCCCCAGCCCAGAATGTCAGGGTGAAGACCAGAACTTCTCAGTGTTGCTCCCTGCAGTTCCCCTAGCCTTGAGGCTCTGTGTTTATGGAACGAAAGGTTGATTAGATAGCCTTGGATTAATCAGTCATATTATGGCTCAAGACGTATTTAGCAGAGTCAGTGTTTAAACTTCTACTAATGAAAAGTAAACATTACTGAGCTCATTCAAGTCATAAAATTCATGACGGAGCCAGTGGTCCTGCTTAGAGTCGGAGAACTTAGCCATGGGTGCCCTGGGGAGTCAGACATTTCTAAGGGGGTGAAAAAAAATCATATTTATAAAATGTGTAAAGAGTAGATACACAAATAATACATGAAGAGATATATACTTTACCTCTGGTTTTATTTTTAAGATTTTTTTTTTGACGTGAACTATCTTTCAAGTCTTTATTGAATTTGTTGTAGTATTGCTTGCGTTTCATGTTCTGGTATTTTGGCCACGAGGTGTCTGGGATCTCAGCTGTCTGATCAGGGATCGAACCTGCACTCCTACATTAAAATGCAGTCTTAAGGGCTAGACCTCCAGAGCAGTCCCTCCTTGTGGTTTTAAAATGCCATGAGGATATGATTTGGGAAAAAGCATCTGAAAGGGCTTCTTAGGGGGAGATATTGGGGGAAAAGAAGGGTGAAACCCCTAGGCTGAGAAGATCAGTGAAAACAGGCAGAAACTTCCGCACGGATGCCGCCTGCACCCTCATGAATGTGCTCACTGTGTGTCTCATTGTGGGTATATCTTCCTGGTGTAAGTCGGACCTGCCTGTAACGGGACCCATTTTAAAATCCATTTTCTTAACTAAGTATAACACAGCAGGCTCTCTTCCTTGCAGGGTCGCGATGTGAATGGTTGGTTGATAAGGGGGAGCGTATGTCTTCCAGTCATCCTGACCTCAGGTTGTGCTTGGGAACAGAAGTCATTGTTTTATTTAGGGAAGTTCTCCAAAGGCAGGCAGAGGGCTTTGCATGCTCCCATCAGCTCTTTGACCGGGCCAAGCTCAGGGATCCCCCGGATTCCAGGAGACTGCCCTTTGCACTCTGACCAGAGTAATGCTGTCATCTTCTGAAGTTAGGTTCTGCAGTACGTTTACCTGACCAGTCATTAGAACCTCCGTTTCAGAGCCTTATAATTAACCCCAAGGAAGAAAAACAACCCCAGCCTAACTTTCTATTCTGTGGGGTTCGGGAAATACCATTTTAGTATGCTCATGGCCCCTGATGGAGACAGACACAAGCTGTAACCTCAACAGGCCACTTAGCTGAGAATAGAGGCACCAAGTGGTTCTAGTCGGCTGATTTGCTGATTATTGGCAGGTGTTTTAAGTATTATAACGGAAGCTCCTGAAACCTGCGGCTGCTGTGCTGTGTGCAGGATGGAAGGACATACTGTCTGCGGTCCCATCTTCTTTTCTCTCTTTCATCTATTTTACTTTGGGCCTCAGCACTGCCGGTCATCCTGAACACACCACTGCAGTGTCCTTCGTATCACAGGAAGTGTGGATCCTGTCTCTCGGCTTTCCCAAGTCCTCTTGCTCTTGTCCATGAGAAGGCTGGCTGAAAGTGCCCGTGGCTCCTTCAGATCCCCAGAGACTCTTTAGTAGATAAATTTACTACTTCTGTGACCCAAACTAACTAGTGTGCTTGGCTTATGGCTGATGCCTTAAGGATAGTACTATTTTTGTGAGTGGTTTCAGTACACAAATTCTGGGCCAAGAAAATAAATGTCTAACAATCCCACTCCTGGGCTATATCCAGGGAAAACTATAATCTGTAAAGATACATGTACCCGATGTTCATTGCAACACTGTTCATAATAGCCAAGACATGGAAGCAACCTAAATGTCCATTGAAAGAGGAACGGATAAAGAAGATGTGGTATTTATGTATATATAGGGGTGTATCACGCAGCCATTGAAAAAGAATGAAATAGTACCATTTGCAGCAACGTGGAGATGCAGGAAAGGCCAGTTTGATCCTTGGGTCGGGAAGATCCCCTAGAGGAGGAAATAGCAACCCGCTTTCTTGCCTGGAAATTTCCATGGACAGAGGAGCCTGGTGGACTGCAGTTCGTGGGGCTGCAGAGAGTCAGGCAGGGCTTAGCATGCCTGAGTGCAATGCCGCAACATGGATGGACCCTAAAGGTTATCATGCTGAGAGAAGTAAGTCGGAGAAAGACAAATATCACATGATACCCCTATATGTGAATTCTAATAAAAAGGATACAAATGAACTTACTTACAGTACAGAAACAGACTCACAAATCTTGAAATCAAACTTACGGTTACCAAAGGGGAGTTTTGGGGAGGAATTGACGAATTAAGAGATTGAGATTGACGTATACACATTACTATATATAAAATAGATAACCACCAAGGACCTACTATATAGAACAGGGAACTCTACTCAGTACTCTGTAATAACCTGTGTGGGAAAAGAATCTGAAAGAGTGGAGATACGCTCACACGCATATATCTGATTCACTCTGCTGAATACCTGCAACTCACACAACATTGTAAATCAACTCCAATAAAGTTTCAGAAAAAGAAAATGAAACGACTTCAGCTAATGATTTCTACAGCGTAGAGAAGTACGTTTTGAGTTACAGATGAGCTTTGCAAAAATGGTCGTACTAGCCTTTCTTCAACTGTCCCCTGCCTCCAGCACTTAACATAAATCCTTTTTTAGAGGCATTAAAAAGGGCTGTGACAAGTGTCATTACAGCAGATAAATTTAGGTCATGTATTTTATCTACATAATCTGATTGTAATTTATATATCGCCAGCCTAGATAAAGCACAGCCATTTCTTCTTACTAAATTTTTCTTGTTGTCAACAAAATGTGATATGATGTGAGTTGGATATTGACTTTCCTTGAAGGGTGGTGATTCATCACAGCCCTTTTCGGGGAGGTGCGGGAGAGATGATTTTATTGCTGGCAGAACTGAGTGACCGCTGGTTAAAGCTGTGAGTCAATCAAGATTAAACCCAGGCGAGTTAGTGCCTCTTGGATGACAGTGGATGATGTGATGGATATATTAGTGAAATTCTCTTTTAAAAAGCACTTTATATTCTTAGCAGGTGGATTTGCAAATAGGAAAATGAAGTCTCCCTCAGTGGAGGAATCTGCCAGTTTGCAGAGCAGAGTGTGGCCAATTGAGTGTCACAATGAAAGATAAACCACTGAGAAATAGCCACTGGCAGCGTCTAGCTTGAGATACTTCTTATTAAGTGCAAAGAAGGCAGCTGCATTCTTAGTGATTCAGTTGTTGGATAGACTAGGAAGAAGACCTTCGTCTTGGGTACAATGGCACAGATGGTGTCGTGGGATTTTATTTTTTATCAGAGAAAGCTTTGCAGCCAAGGCTGACATCCTTCTTTTGTCAAGTGTGTGTGTGATCTCTTGTTTTCCTCCCCAGAGTTAGTGTGAAGTTGGGAAATGCAACTTAGTATTGATCTAAAATAAAAGAAATTTTTCAGGAAGAAGCATTTAGGAAAAATCAGGCAAATGCTGCTGAAGTTCAGTGTCAGCAGTTATTGGATTATCCACCCTTTTATCATTTGTGTCACTAGTTTTCTTCATTTGAACACTTTGAGAGAGGGCTACCTAACTAAAATGCTTTGCGTAGAAGGTAGTAGGTTAGTCAATTTCCTTCTGATTTCTGGGTGATTAGTTTATAAGATCGGGGGCTTCCCAGGGGGTGCTAGTGGTAAAGAACCCACCTGCCAATGCAGAAGACGCAAGAGATGTGGATTCAATCCCTGGGTCAGGACGATCCCCTGGAGGAGGGCAAGGCAACCCATTCCAGTATTCTTGCCTAGAGAATCCCATGGACAGAGGATCCTGGGGAGCTTCAGTCCATAGGGTCTCAAAGAGTCGGACACAACTGAAGTGACTTAGCACAGTTTATATGGTCAGTGTTCACTAAAATTTATTCATAGATTTACCACTTTATTTTCTTGTAATTTCCTTGTTAGATCTTACATCCTCCTTCTGGGGTCACTTTCCTTTTGTGTATGAAGTATGGTGTTCTGGAATTTCCTATGCAGTGTCTGGGGGCTATTGATAAATTCAGTTTTTTTTGGGGGGGGGGGTCTCAGAATGCTTTCCCTTCTCTCACACTGTTGAAAAGTGTTTGCTGTGTAAATACTGCTGGATAGACAGGTATTTTGTATTTTATTTTTTGCTCTGCACTGTGTGGCATGTGGGATCTTAATTCTCCAACCAGAGATTGAACCCTCGCCCCCTGCATTGAACGTGTACAGTCTTAAACACTGGACCACCAGGGAAGTTCTTGGAAATGAAGTGTTCTTAACGATGGATGGCACCTACACGATATTTAGACATCGTTCAGATTCCATCAGTATATTTTATGTATGTAGACTCCTACTGGTTGGCCTGGCCCACCATTCTTCCTGTTAACTTTGCAATTGCTCAAAATGTATTAGGGAGTTCTGGAACGGATTATTAACGGGCTCTTGAAGCAAAACCTGTTTGTAGGCTGGGGACTCCCTGTAACGGTCATAAGAAAAGTGATTCTTTAATGACTTGTTCCAGCGCCTTCTGCCCTTGCACTCCCTACAGTGGAAAAAGCATTTCTGTGGTCCCCACTCATTTACGAAAAGAAGATGCCCGTAAATATGATCCATCCTCATTTCTCCCAGCACTTCCTGTTGGACCAGGCAGGACCCTTATTCGCAGGAAAGAGGACCTTCTCTCACAGGAAGTGAGAGAAGAATGTAAACATTGTGGTTTTCTGCATGCCACATAATTGCCTTCCTCCTGTGGTCAGATGAGATAGGTTCCCATCCAGCTTCTCTCTGGGGCCATGCTAATATCAAGCAGTTATATTAAGCAGAGGGATGATGGCACTACAAGTATTCCTTTTCCCTTCTTTTCTTGCTGAAAGAGTCTGAAAATTAAGAGTTGTAACGAGGAATGTTTACTGAAAGAGATACGTTTCCAGATTGGGGCTAGGTTTTAAAATCTCAGCAGTTTATTGTGTTGGGGTTATCAAAATTCTGGATAAAATGACAAAAACTACCAAGAACTTGTAATTTTCTTTTTTTTCCTTAAAAATTTTTTTATTGGAGTATAGTCGATTTACAACGTTATGTTAGTTTCAGGTGTACGACAACAAATCAGTTATACATATAGCCAATCTTTTTTTTTTTTTTTTTAATTTTTTTAGTTCTTTGAGTTTGTGATTTTTTGACAAGTCAGTTCCAGGTTGAGGTGAGAGTCACACTGTCTATATAGAAAGCCTGTTTCACTATACTCTCCCTTCTTTTAAAATCTCAGATTGCCTTCTCTTCCTTCTGTGGAAGGAATCATGGTTGCAAAATGAGCCGGAAATTTATTCCTCTTCACTCTGGCGTGGATTGTCTGCCCCACAAAAGTTGATGAATTGCTACTTCCAGAGCTGACCCAAAGTTTTTGTTTTGTTAAATAGCTATAAATCTCATCTAAATACGGTTTTAGTGGTAACAGGAAGAAAACCGTAAATTAATATCTGTTTGGTTTATTGCTTAAAAATAATTGTTACTTAGTAAAGCTTCATTTCTACAAATATCATTTGACCTGTGTGATTGATAGAAGAAAAATCGGGAGAATTTGTCCAGGCTCTGTTGACAGCTGACTGTTTCAAGAATTGCCACATGCAGTACTACAAATGAATTCTGTTTATGTAATAGAGCGGGTCAGATTTATGGCGAGCACACAGAATGAATTACTGCCCAGCTGCTGGGACAGACTCTTCCTTGATGAATTCTGACCCCTTTGCAAATTTTTATTGAAATATTTTGTGATATACTATGGGAACATTTTTGGTTGGTTTTAAGAATCACAGAGGACAAAATCCTAAGGGGTTAATTTTTTTGAAATTTCCCATTCAGTTATTGAGGATCATGAGACAGAGATACATACACTAAAATACACCTCCTTCTATACTGTCGGGGCCCACCCACCAAATTTATAGTTTTCGTTGGAGGCACTGTGACTGCCCCATTGTTCTTCACTGGGAGGAAACCGCATGTAGTAATTCGGGTTCTTTCTGAACAGTCTGTCTTTAATAACAAACTGGTTTATAGTTTTAAATCATGATTCCCACACTTTGGAATGTTCTTTTTAATCAGTCACTTTTATTCTCCTTTCTTATAACAGGAATTGAGCATTAGCTAGCAATTATGCCTAGGTATCTCTGGTTTTGGAATAAGCATTGAATTCTGTTTATGCTGTTCAGGAACTTCGGGGGAACACTGAGGGTCAAGGTTCAATGTTATGGTCAGTTGGGGCTGATTTAACAAAGTACCATAAACTGGGTGGCTTATAAGCAGCATATTTATTTCTCACGGTTCTGGAGAGTTTCAGATTAGGGGGCCAGCGTAATTGGGTTCTGGGCTGCAGACTACCCACTTCTCACATGGAGGAAGGGGCTCAGGAGCTCTCTGGGGTCTCTTACAAGGGCACTGATCTCATTCGTGGAGGCGCCATCCTGTTGACCTCATCACCTCCTAAAGGCCTCACCTCCTAACACCATCACCTTGAGGGTTTGGATTTCAGCATAAGTATTTTGGGGGAGGCTGGACCAAAGCATTCAGAATGTAACACTAAGTGAAGAATGTTTCAAAAAGGAGAGTGTGATCTTACTTATCCAATGCTCTTGATTATGTCAAGTACATATATGATTGGGAATTGGCCATTGGGTTCAGCAATATGGAAGACATTGGTGTGGTTTTTTTTGGGGGGTGGGGGAAGGATGTTTCGCACAGCATGAGGGATCTTCCCTGACCAGGGATTGAACCCACACCCCTGCATTGGAAGCGCAGAGTGCAACCACTGGACTACCAGAGAAGTCCCAACCTTAGCCTCCAATCTATTAATACTTAATCTTCCACTCTGCTTTGTACCCTGCAAGTCTGGCCCTACCTGCTTCCTGGCACTTGCTTAACCTATTTCCAAATAGTTCTGTTCTGCATGCCTGTGCTAGGTCAATTCAGTCATGTCTGACTCTTTGTGACCGTATAGACTGTAGCTTGCCAGGCTCCTCTGTCCTTGGGATTTCCGAGGCAAGAATACTGGAGTGGCTTGCCGAGCCCTCCTCCTGAGACTCTTCCCTACCCAGGGATCAAAGCTTCGTCTCCTATGTCTCCTGTATTGACACACCGGTTCTTTACCTCTAGTGCCACCTGGAAAAGCCCAGTTGTATCCTGGCATCAGACAGTTGTCTTCTGTTGCAACCTTTGCCCTTGGCCTTCACAGAAAAAAAGTTGATATTTGAACCTTGCTACATAGAGTTTTTCAGAGCAGAAAGATTTTAAGGGAAAAAATGAGTGAAAGAGTGAGATTATATGTTGAGATTGTTCTCCAGTTTGCAGTCCCGTAATTTAGATACCATTCCACCTCTGTAATTTTGAGTTGTTAGTGACTCTTTTCATTTCACACAAGATTTGTTTAAAAAAAAAGTTAAAATTCAGTAATAGATTTTGCTACATGATGAGAAAATTTACAGGTCAGTCATAATGTCAGATATGCAGATGACACCACCCTTATGGCAGAAAATGAAGAAGAGCTAGAGAGCCTCTTGATGAAAGTGAAAGAGGAGAGTGAACAAGTTGACTTAAAGCTCAACATTCAGAAAACTAAGATCATGGCATCCGGTCCCATCACTTCATGGCAAACAGGCGGGGTAACAGTGGAAACAGTGGCTGAATTTATTTTTCTGGGCTCCAAAATCACTGCAGATGGTGATTACAGCCATGAAATTAAAAGACGCTTACTCCTTGGAAGAAAAGTTATGACCCACCTAGACAGCATATTAAAAGGCAGAGACATTGCTTTGTCAACAAAGGTCCGTCTAGTCAAGGCTATGGTTTTTCCAGTAGTCATGTATGGATGTGAGAGTTGGACTATAAAAAAGCTGAGCGCCGAAGAGTTGATGCTTTTGAACTGCATTGCTGGAGAAGACTCTTGAGAGTCCCTTGGACTGCAAGGAGATCCAACCAGTCCATCCTAAAGGAGATCCGTCCTGGATGTTCATTGGAAGGACTGACGTTGAAGCTGAAACTCCAATATTTTGGCCCACTGATGCGAAGAACTGACTCATTTGAAAAGACCCTGATGCTGGGAAAGATTGAAGGTGGTAGGAGAAGGGGATGACAGAGGATGAGGTGGTTGGATGGCATCACCGACTCAATGGACATGAGTCTGGGTAAACTCTGGGAGTTGGTGATGGACAGGGAGGCCTGGCGTGCTGCAATTGATGAGGTCGCAAAGAGTCAGACACGACTGAGCGACTGAACTGAATAATGTCCTCGTAGAATGTAGGGATGGAAAGGACTTAAACTACAATAGCTAGATAATAAATATATTTTCAGGAGTGTATTTTCCAGGGTCTCCATTTTGCCAGCAAGTTCCTTTTTCTTGGAGAAGGAAATGGCAACCCACTCCAGTACTCTTGCCTGGAAAAAAATCCCATGGATGGAGGAGCCTGGCGGGTTGCAGTCCGTGGGGTTGCAGAGAGTCGGACACGACTGAGAGACTAACACTTTTGTTTTCTAGTACTTGAGAGACAGAATCTCAGTGTTTTTATAGGACGCTTTGGTAGAAGAGAGTGTGTATTTTATTCATCTTCTCACACATGGCAGGTTTAGAGAGTTTAAGCAGCCCTGGGGCCATGTTTTATATCCAGGCATGACTCAGGTCACTGAGTTTGTCCATTACTTGTAGAATGCCCGCAAGCCCTTGGCACTCACAGTTGGACCTGACTCATTATGTATGAATCACACTCTTCTCTTGAAGAACATGTTCTGAATCTTCTTGAACTTGACTTTAATAAGGGGAATTTCATTGCATATCATAAATATGTCACATCTCACATTGAATACTTACATTGCATTCATCGCATCTCTTTTCTTGTGTTTTGCTCATCCTAGGTGGAAACACACTTTCAATGAGATGTATTTAAAGATGATACCTTTTTAAATGATTATAATTAGCATGTCATTGACTCTTAAAGCAGTACTCAGTTAAGACTTTTCACAAAGTATTACTCTTAAAAAAATTTCATTCTAAGGGAAATAATATTTCATGAGGTGTCATTGCTGGCAGTTTTCCAATTATTTATTTAAAATGTGTTTACCTAGTGATACCAATCTTTTAAAGAATACAAAAAGTAGTTTTGAGAAGTCTGATCAGGATCTAAAGGTTTTTTGAGTAGCTGTGTTTCACGTTCTTAGTTTCTGAAATAATGTGTGTTTCACATTTGTTTTATTTCCTTAATTATATATGTGTTTGGAGGAGTTACTGTTCTAAAAACAGAACTTTTATGCATATTATGTGAGTTAATGGAAATCTGTCTGTTATAAATGCACTCTTTGAATATATTTGCCACCAACTGTGATACAGGTCTGCTTGGTCTATTTGAATCTTTTTTTGTGGAATGTGGATGAAAATAACTAGTTCATTGGCGTTTTGGAAGCACTTGAGTTGCTATATGAGAAGATACTTGGTACATAAGGAACACTCACTAGATGTCTGTAATCAGAACAGTAGTGTCTTAAACCTGTTGAGCTGGAGAAAGGTGATAAAGCTGCTTCACTTTGGACAGCTGTGTGGGGTTCTTTGTGTTGGGCAGCAGGATCAACAAAGATGATAAGAAAGAGCCTCAAGGAACTCAGTCTAGTGACTTACATCGTAGCTGTGTTTTAACATANATTGGCATTTTGGAAGCACTGAGTTGCTATATGAGAAGATACTTGGTACATAAGGAACACTCACTAGATGTCTGTAATCAGAACAGTAGTGTCTTAAACCTGTTGAGCTGGAGAAAGGTGATAAAGCTGCTTCACTTTGGACAGCTGTGTGGGGTTCTTTGTGTTGGGCAGCAGGACCAACAAAGATGATAAGAAAGAGCCTCAAGGAACTCAGTCTAGTGACTTACATCGTAGCTGTGTTTTAACATAGTATTGGTTCTGTTCTTTTTTTCAATTTAATTTTTATTTTATATTGGAGTAGAGTTGATTTACAGTGTTGTGTTAGTTTCGGGTGTACAGCAATTGATTCAGTTATTTCTAGATTCTTTCCCCACATAAGTCATTACAGAATATTGAGTATAGAGTTTCCCGTGCTATACAGTTCGTTGCTTATCATTTTTATATATGGTAAGTACAGTGTGTGTGTTAATCCCAAACTCCTAATTTATCCTCCCCCATTTCCTCTTTGGTAACCATAAGTTTGATTTTGAAGTCTGTAATTGTTCTTAGTCTTGCTGGGGCCATAGAGCCCTTTGAGAATCTGATGAACTCAACGAAAGTTCTTGGAAGAGGCCTTCAACACATGGGCACGTGTACACACGCATGCATAATTTTGTATTCAATTTTATGAGCTTTCAGTTTGGTGAAATTCACTTACAGTTTCGCTGTACTCAGTTTCATGAATGCCATGAAGGCAGCCACACACTGTATATTAAGAATCTTTGCTTTGGAGATATAATAAACAGTCAGGCTGAGACTTTAGTGATGACTGGGTCTGGGAGGAGAGACCTGACCTGGCTGCCAGGCTTTTGGTTGAGTGACAGTCCCAGCAGTCCAAACAAACATGGCAACCCAAGAGATGGAAAAGCCAGCACTAGCTGGACCAGGGTCATACGTGGTGAGTGGGTTTGCATCTCTGACAGGGCTTGCAGGGCTGTTCCAAAAGGGTGAATGCAGACAGAGTGGTCTGGCTTTGGAGCAAGGCTCTGAGGAGAAGCTCAAGGCACAGGGCATGTTAATCGTCTGGCTCCTATCAAAGCTCCTGAAGAGAATGGCTGGTGGGTGTCACTGAGAGGCTGGGTCTCCCCAGGTTGCCTGGAGTCCTAATTCTATTCTTTTCTTTTAAAAAATACTTATTTGGCTGTGTCCCAGTGTTAGTTGCAGCACGTGGGATCTTTAGTTGCTGCATGTAAACTCTCAGTTTCGACACGTGGAGTCTAGTTTTCTGACCGGGGATCGAACCTGGGTCCCCTGCATTGGGAGCACAGAGTCTTAGCCACTGGACCACCAGGGAAGGCCCACAATTATTTTATGAAGCAAAACTCACACAGTTCCTTGTAGTTGAAGACAAATCATGGATTATTGTGAGTGAGGCCTCTGGATGTAGGGTGTGTGACCAACCACAGACCTCCCTGTTAACCGCATTTAGGATGGATTCAGCTGCCCGGCCAAAGGGAGCATGTTCAGTATTGGGAATATCAGTGTGTACAGCCCAGAGAGTAGATTACAGCTGTGTGTGTGGGGTGGGGTGCAGCATGTGGAGAAACTTGTTGCAAATATCGCCCTCCTCTATCTGTTCCCTGGAGTCTCACGCTCTCCTAGTTGATTTCTTGTAGTCATCAAGCACTGTGCATGCATGCTAAGTCGCTTCAGTTCAGTCATGTCCAACTCTTTGTGACTAAATTGACCGTAGCCCTCCATGAAGACAGGCTCCTCTGTCCTGGGGTTCTCCAGACAAGAAGACTGGAGTGGGTTCCATGCACTCCTCCTGGGGATCTTCCCATCCCAGCGATCAGACCCGCATCTCTTCCATCTCATACATTGGCTGGTAGGTTCTTTACCGCTTGAGTCACCTGGGAAGCCCCATCAAGCACCCAGGAAGACTCTCAAATAATTATAACGGATTTAAAACTGATTCAGTTTTCTGTGTCCACAGTAAGCAATTATGTGATCTTTGGTGATGGTTTCGTTTCAGTTTTGAAATCTAAAAAGGTAGCTTCCAAATGAAAATCTGATTCATTTTGAAAATTGGATTATTGCCTCATCACAGTGATCAGATGGGGTGTGGTCATGTTACCACCGCTCCTCTTGGCCAGTAGGACCCTGTCCCTTCCCCTCCTCCCATTTCAACTCCCCTGCCCAACTTTCTCCCCCCATTTCTGTTACTTAGTAACACTTAGCCTCTGCCAAGAACTTCCTGTGGGTGATCTCACCTACCATTCACAAGACCCTCCCACTTTGCTCTCCTTCAGTATTGTATTGGCTGTTTGGGTTTTTTCCTCTCTTTGTGTAAACTTCAGAGTCCCTTTTTCAGTATCCACAAAATAATTTGCTGAGGTGTTGATGTGGATTGCATTGAATCTGTCAGATTGGGCAAACTGACATCTTGATAAAATTGAGTCTTCCTATCCATGAACAAGAATATTCATGTGTTTATTTAGTTCTCCTTTGATTGCTCCATAATTCCTACTTGCTCAGGGGAGCCTTCAAGTGATCAGATGAAGCCCACTACATTGAGGAGGGCAATCTGCTTTACTCAGAAAGCATCAAAAGTGAAAGTGTCAGTTGCTCAGTCGTGTCCAACTCCTTTGCAACCCCGTGGACTGTAGCCCACCGGGCTCCTCTGTCCATGGGATTCTCCAGGCAAGAATGCTAGAGTAGGTTGCCATTCCCTTCTCCAGGGGATCTTCCTGACCCAGGGATTGAACCCAGGTATCTTGCATTGCAGGTGGATTCTTCACCATCTGAGCCACCAGGGAATGCATTTTACTAAAAAATCCACCAATTTAAATGTAAATCTTCTCCAAAGATATCCTCTTGAGACAGGGTAGTGTTGGACCAAATAACTGGGTACCATGACCCAGCTAGGTGGACACATAAAATTAACCATTGCACACAACAATGTGAAAGCTTTTGAAAGTTAGACTGACTCATGTGCTTAGGTATATATGAAGGGCAGGTGAGTTTAAATTTTTTACAAGTTTATTTTTTTTTTAATGTACTCTCATGGGGAGCCCTGAGAAAAATTTAGAAACTGTTTAGCAAAGAAAGTAACTATAGAAAGAAACAAGTGGTGTGAGGGAGAGAGAGAGAATATGAGAGTAAAATCTTTAATAAACAAAGTGTCTTATTCCATTGAACTTAGAAGCCTGGACCCTTGTGGCTACATCAGTTCAGTCTTGACATTTTCTCTGCAGTGATAGCCAATAAAAGAGCTGCAGGAAATTTGTCCTATTGGAGAGAAAAAAAATCGCTGTCTCTTTGGAAGGGTATTCTTTAAAAGCAAGAAAATGTTTAAAGCAAGAGCAGAAATGCCTATAAATGGGATATGACAGCTAGAGAAGAAGAAAATGTACAATACTGAGTGAAATTCCATATTTTATTGGATAAAAATCTCTAACTAGTGAACAATGATAAGGTTTTAAATTTCTTCTAATAGTTTTAGAGGCTGTTTATCTTCTAGGCTCTTAAAGATATGATGCAGAGTAATATGAGTTATACCTTGAGAATGTTATAAATAGGTCTTATCTTTATGGCTTTTGTTGTGTAAATTACGGCTGTTTCTAGGGCTCAGAGGTCCTAGGGCACTTCAGAGAAAGCAGCTGGTCCCTTGGGGATTAAGCTATGAATATACAATATCTTGCATTTCTTTAATCTCTGGGTGATACCCTTGTCTAAAATGAACAGTATCAGTGTTGCCTAATGGCATAATAGCGTGTATTCACCCAAAAGGAGAACTCGAGAAATATTAAATTTCTGTACTCTCTCATAAGGTGTTTAGTGCCCACTCAATTAAATGAATGATCTCTGGCTTTCTGGTGGCTCAGATGGTAAAGAATCTGCCTACTATGCAGGAGCCGTAGGTTGGGAAGACCCCCCTGGAGAAGTGAATGGCAACCCACTCTAGTGTTCTTGCCTAGAGAATTCCATGGGCAGAGGAGCTTGGTGGCCAGAGGAGCTATGGGGTCAAAAAGAGTTGGACATGATTGAGCGACTAACACTTTGCTGCTTTCTGGGTGATGTGTGCTGAAACTAAAATCTTACTTGATAACTTACATCATGTGTAAGCAATTACAAGCCAGGCAAACACAAGAAGAAGCAAAATGCAGTCGTCAGTTCTTTTGTGAATGTCGGACATGACTTAACGATTAGACAGCAACAACAATAATGTGTCCTGTGGTGCTAAATCATTTTTTTTATTGAAAGGTCTGTGTAACATCCATGGTAACAGGGGTTCCTTATCTGAATTCAGCAAATTCTTTTGCATCCCAAGATTAGTTAAAAAACAAAACAATTTGGACTTACCTGGTAGTCCAGTGATTAAGACTCTATGCTTCCAACATAGGGGGGGTGTGGTGTTTGATCCCTGGTCAGGGAACTAAGATCTGATATGCTGTGCAGCATGGCTCAAAGCAAAAAAAGAAGACTCAGTTTTTAAAACCATTAACCGGTCAGTCCTTCCCTCTGGTGACAACATTTTATTAAACACCTGCTATGCGGTTGTTGTTACAGGGGATACGGTGATAATGCAGAGATGTTATGGTTCCCAGGCTCATGGAGTCATCAGATGGGGACTGTCATTGCACAAATGAGTATGAATATGTAAATTATAAGTTATACTAGGTCTAGGAGGGGAGAGGATGTGGGATCCCAGGAGAGGATAGCTGTTGATCGTGGAAGTTAAGGAAGATGGAGGAGGATGCAAGATGAAGAGGGGTCGTTTGGGGACAGACGGGGAACGTGTTTCTGTGAAGAAGGAAGAGGAGGTGCAGAGCCATAACTCAGCCCTTTGGAAGAGAAAAGGGAAGAGAAAACCAGCACAGAGAGAAAAGGGGAGCAGGGCGGGGTGGCCCCAGGGATGTGGGAGGCTGGGAGTGGCGTGGGGGAGCATCTCCATCTCTCAGAGCTGCTGCTGTGTGCAGTGTGCAGCCACTTCAGAAGACAGCTCAGTTTGGCAGTTTGTCTAGTGGAACCTGCACTCCCCTACCACCCACCAGTTACCCTCTTGGGCATTTTATTTGTAATTATTCAAGTATATTTATGCAGTGGAAAGGGTTCTGAAAATTTGAATAGAAACTTTCCCTCCATTCTGTATATTTTAAGTTCTAAGGAATATGTGTATGTGACTTTTATGACACTCTTTACAAGCTGTATCGTCTTCTAAGCTGATTTTAGACAGAAATACTGTTATCTATATGTTTGAACCCTAGTAGTATGTGATGTGGTCCATGGCACATAGAAGGAGCTTATTAACCCTGTTGAATCATTTTATGATCTGTTCTTTGGGTTGTAGGAACAATTTAATTTGGACCCTCTGTGAAATATTAATACAGATTTCTTTCCTTTAAAAATCTCCAAGGGAGAGACCTCTATGGTCTTTTCTTCTTAATAGCATGTGTAGGTGCTTCCATTTATAATTCAGGATTCTCCATCACCTCATTTCTTTAATAAACTACACTTTGTGCTCAAGGGGCTTCCCAGGTGGCACTAGCGGTAATGAACCTGACTGCTAATGTGGTAGACATGGATTCGATCCCAGGGTTGGGAAGGTCGCCTTGAAAAGGAAATGGCATTTCTAAATCAGCCCTTCTTATGGGCTGAATGTTTGTGTTGCCCCCAAAATCCATTTTTTAAAAAACTCATATCATTCTTTTTTGCAGTTTTCTTTTTTTGCCCACATCCTATGGCATGTGGGATCTTAATTCCCTGACCAGGTGTGAAACCTGCATACCCCTGCATTGGAAGAGAAGGCTTAACCACTGGACCATCAGGGAAGTCCCCAGAATTCATTTGCTGAATCCTCATGTCCCATGTGATACTGCATTAGCAGGTGGGACATGCCAAAGCATGTTGAAAGTTTCAGTCTGGAGTTTGTGGGACTCAGTAATAAACATTGGGTGAGAATGTGTAATAATTTAATATACACTTGTAACAGAACTAGAGAGGCTGTTAATTGCATAAATGTGCCAGATACGGTTATATTTCACCAGCAAGTGTATCTTCTTTAATTCTTATAGCATCATACAAGCAACATGTTGTAGCATCAGAGGAAAGAATACAAGAGAAGTTGGATGGATTGAAGTCATGCAGCCAGTGATGGCAGAGCCCAGCTCAGAGCCCAGGTCTTCCCCACACCATGAACTTTGCCACCACTCATACAGCCTAGTTTCCTTTGGTAATAACTCTGTTCCTTCAGGTTTCAGCTAAATAGTTGCATCTTGCTTTAAAAGAACCTAGTGTGGAGTGGAAGCTGCTCAGCCATGTCCGACTCTTTGCAGCCCCATGGACTGTGTAGCCTGCCAGGCTCCTCTGTCCATGGGATTCTCCAGGCAAGAATACTGGAGTGGGTTGCTGTGCTGTCCTCCAGGGCATCTTCCTGACCCAGGGATCAAACCTGGGTCTCCTGCATTGCAGGCAGATTCTTGACCGTCTGAGCCACCCTGGAAGCCCATCGTTTTGGAAAGCTGTCTTAAATGCAGTGTTCTTTTGTGCTGTTTGGGGCCCTATCACATTTGCACTAAGAGAACAGCAACATCTACCTTGTCGATGTCTCTGCCATTGGCTTTCTTTGTTTCCCTTCAAGCCTTTATGCTGCTTCCAGATTGATGTTATACAGAGGTTTCCTGATTTAAAAACTTTTTTATTGGCATGTAGTTGATGCTGAAGCTGAAGCTCCAATACGTTGGTTACCTGATACGAAGAACTGACTCAATGGAAAAGACCCTGAAGTCGGGGAAGATTGAAGGCAGAAGGAGAAAAGGGCAGCAGAGGATGAGAGGGTTGGATGGCATCACCGACTCAGTGGACATGAATTTGAGAAACCCTGGGAGATTGTGAAGGGCAGGGAAGAAGCCTGGCATGCTTCAGTCCATGAGGTCATAAAGAGCTGGACACGACTTAGCCACTGAACAACAAAATAGTTGATTTACAATGGCGTGTTATTTTCAGATGTACAGCAGTTACTCAGTTATATGTATAATATATCCATTCGTTTTCAGATTCTTTTCTCATATAGGTTATTACAGAATATTGAGTAGAGTTCCCTGGGCTATATAGTAGATCCTTGTTGGTTTATATGTATTAATAGTAGTGTGTATATGTTTCATCTCAAAGTCTTAATTTATACCCCCTGCCACGTTTCCCCTTCGGTAACTGAGTTTTGGAAATTGGTGAGCGTGTTCCCGTTTTGTAAATAAGTTCACTTATATCATTTTTTAAATTTAGATTCCACATAGAGATTTCTTGTTTATTAAACATGGGTACTGCCTTTTTGGCCTGTCCACAGTTTTGTTCCTGCCACTTAGCATTACGTTCTGTGCTCCAGCCAGACCATGTGCCGCTGAGGGACATTCTTTCTCCATCTCCTCCCTCCCTTCATTGCTCTCATTAGCAGATGCTGTTCCTCTCAGCCTGAAAATCCCTCCTTTCTCTTCTCTGCCTGAGTAATAAGTCTTTATTATAATTTAGATCCTGGCTTTATTTTCTACCTGGAAAACTTTCTCCGATTCTTCTGTTCCCTCTTTCTTCTTCGAGCCTCCTAAATTCTGTGCTTCGGAACATCTCCTTGGTTGTTCACAGAAGTTTCTAAACAGACGATCAGACTTCAGGGTCTCATGTTCTTTCACCTTTCTGATGCCCAGCAAAACCTAGGCACGTGTTCGATGAGACCGTTACCCATCACTGGCAGGTCCGTCGTTGCCATTTTAGTTCTTCCTTTAAGTACAGTATCTGAAATGAAGAAACATCATGAATGAACTCATATGTACGGAAAGGTGCTGGGATGCTCCATTGCTTTGTTAAAGTGTGTGTGTGTTTTCTCCTTTGTCTCACCAGCTATCAAAGAGAAGTATACAGACTGGACAGAATTTCTCATTCGAGATTTGACTGGTTCCCGGACAGCCCCCGCCAGCCTTCTGGAAGGTGTATGTATTGTTATCCAGCTATTCTCTGTCATCTGAAGCTTCACAGTTAACACGAGCTCACAGCTAAGAGCACCTTTGCATATATCCTTCTATGGGTGCACGAGTCCACATGGACATCGGTGTACAAATAGCATAATGTCATGTCTTTTCCCGAATCGCTTAGATGACTGATTCTAATGGGACCGAAGTGTCTTCACCTGTGGTCCAATCCATAAGTGGAAAATTTGCTTTTATGGGAACATACTTTAAAATAATAACATGGTAGGATAGTTACCTACTATCTTGTACATTTAAGAGTCTATCTTATGTTCGTGAATGCATATAAAATCCTGTAGAAAAACTATTTTATTGAAGTGACAACTAAGCATTCATGTGCTGGGGTGTAGCCTCAAAGTGTGTTGATAAATGATTAGCTGTTTCATTTATGCATAGCCCCAGTTTTTAAACACACGTGTTAAATCATGTTTGAATTAGTCCCCCTTGTAAAACAAGAGGAGAAATGACTAACCATATTTAAATATGGTTAAGGTTGTTTTAAGGTACTGGAGGAAAAAATGGGTTATTTGAAAATAATTTTATTCTGATACATTTTAATATTTATATACTAGAACAGTATATAAGAGGACTGCACTGTCATAAATAATTATTGAGTTACCAAATCTGTTTTTGAAGAATGCCCCTGAGAAAGGGGAAAACATGATGAATGACCAAGAATATGATACAGAGTTTGACAGTCTCATTATTCTCTTAACATTAACCATAAATTTCCTGCCTTTCATAAATGATACTGAAATTTTGGAACACCACAGACTCATACTGGGTTGTCTGGTTTTGTTTTGTGATGATTTTGCCTAATGTAGTTTTGTATCTTGGTGGCTACTAATTGAATTGTTTGGTTGACAAGTCAAAGTAATGGTTGCTCACCCTTTCAAAAGGACAGATTGTCTTACTTTGTTAATTTTTTAAGCATATTTGCCTACAGGGCTGGCTGAACAAACACCCTTTTCGTATGCAAACATGTGCTAAGAAGGGTGCTTAGAAGGGGCAGACATTATATACATTCTCCAAACCAGCTGTGGGGTGAAGTGTACAAATTGCCCAGTAGTCTAATTTAGCTGATTATTAGCGTGTATTGCAGCAGGCATTCATCAAGAATGTCCGCCACACGTATTAACGCTTTATGCGTATCATCACAGGTATGAGAGGGTGTTGATTATGAGAGCAGGGCCGTCGTAAGACAGACGTCTGCTGAGTCAAGGTAGAAATCGATGGCCCCACATCAGATGGATCCATCTCTTGGAAAAGTAGACGTTTTGTTCCCACTTGTTTTCCAGTTTGAGGCAAATTTGGTGGAACACGTCTTCAAAGCACCCTCGTTCCTCACAAGTGTAGTTGTATCTGGGAAGGGTGATTTGTTTGGTGAGAACTTAGCACAAACTGTTATTTTCTATTTACTTTTGGTTTTGTTGTTGCATACCGAGTTGGGAAAGATTGTGGGGTGGGAGAGGAGGGTGGGGGTGGAGGGGAAACACCAGACTGTTTGCCAATAGCTTGGATGATGGTGTGGAAAAAAAAATTATCTTCTGCTGTCATCTGTTTCCATGAGAACCTGAAAATAAAGTTTAAAATAAGGAGTTTTGCTTCTGTTTAAACAGCCTCTGCGAGGGAAAGGCCCTATAGACCTCATTACAGTTGATTCCTTAATAGAGCTGCAGGACTCTCAGAACCCTTTTCAGTACTGGATAGTTAGTGTGCTTGAGAATGCTGGAGGAAGATTACGCCTTCGCTATGTGGGATTGGAGGACACTGAATCCTATGACCAGTGGTTGTTTTACTTGGATTACAGACTTCGACCAGTTGGTTGGTGTCAAGAGAATAAATACAGAATGGACCCACCTTCAGGTAAGGGGCGGGAGCTTCAGCCGCTCTCAGGTGTTGTTGGAAGAGATGTGATTATTTTCCTGGACGTCTCTCTGGAAAATGTGTTAGCTCTGTGGTGTCTTTCCCATTTGTACTTGTGCACAGGGAGTGTTTTAACTTCAAACACTCTCTGTTGTGAATGGAACCCAAGACCTCAATGAATAGTGTTCTGAAACGAGAAAGCAGAGCGGGAGGCTGTGGAAAAGCTGATCTGGTTCCTTTGGAATCACTGGTTTGGAAATAAAAAATGCAGTGCATGAGGACTGGGCGATATTCTGTTTTTCTTTAGGAATTTGATAGTCTTGCAAGTAGGTTCTGAAATATTTGCCCTTCTACCCACGGCCATCCATCCATCTATCCATTCATTCATCCACCCATCTACCCACTCACCCGCTCATCCATCCATCTATTCATCCCCCCATCCAACTTTCTATCCATAGATTCATCTACCCACCCATTCATCCATCTGTAGATTCAAGTAAAATGCAGATTCAAATAAAATGCTTATTGTTACATTATCTGTCCTGACCTGGAAATAGCAAAAAAGAAAACCATCATGCTTTTTTCCCCTGGTGCATCATAGATTTTTAAATAGCTTCAAGTACCTTGACAAATGCCTTTCCAGAGATTTAATTGGGTAGAAGACTACATCATGCTTCCTCACATACCCAACTGAGCAAAAACTCAAGACTTTACAAAAATGACCATTCTTGAATGTTTTCTACCTGCCAGGTGATTTTACATCTGTTAGGTTATTTTTGATTCCAGAAAAGTGCTACATGTTTTTGGTGAATATTTCCTCTTACAGCAGAGAAAATTTGAGACTGAGTTTAAGCTCCATGTCTAAGACTGCACAGTTTTTCGGAGGAATGTGCTGAAATTCAGATTCCCAGGTCCCCTTCTTCTTCCACACAATTTCCCCTGTTGCCTCTTACTGGGCTTATCAACCTTTTGATAGACAGCTGTAGAACAAAAATGTTGGATTCTCATGGAATTAAAGATGCCAAGGAAGGAATACATCTTCCCAAATTTGCTGATTTTCATTCTGGTCAATTTCACAGGTTTACTGGAAGCTAAGAGTTGGCTCTTTCCTTCTGTAAAATTGCCAGAGCCTTTCCCCTCCCATCTTAGTTGCCAGAGTTGGTCTTGAGGACGTGAAGCAGAGATTTCCCTTTTCCGTCAGTCAAGGGCTTTAATTGAAAAATGTCCTGGTTCTCCATGTCATGTGTTTGCATTTGTGTTGGATTTGACAGGCGTATAAACCTATAACATGGTATTTTATTAGTATTGTTGTTGTCAATGTTATGAGAAGCAGGCAAGAAATCCACTTATACCCTGAGTAGTTTGGGGATATGATTACAAATGAAAGGCCTGTCGGTTTTGTGAGGAGAGGCCTTAGCTCCCAAGGTTTGCCTTGGGATTCATAACCTAACAGGAGAAATTTACTTCATGCAGAAAGTTGGGTGTATCAATCTTCGTATCTAATTGCTGTAAAATTTTAAGAGCAATATATAATTGCCAGTGTAAATTTATAGCAAAGCAAAGGATGACTAATAGCTCTTAGACTCTGTGTAATGTCCCTCTCCTGTGCTCATACTCAATGGCTAGAATGGAAACTGTCCCTCTAGAAACTAGGGAAATGCTTGAATAAAGGAAGAGACCCCTCTCTCTCTTTAAGATAATTTGATGTCTTTATAAGACAAGAATAGACAGTATTTACTGATAGTAATTTTCTGACCATGAATTGTTCATTTCACTGAAGAGTTAAAGCCTTTGGGAAAGGCATTCCTCATCAAGTACTTGTGTTTTCAACATGTAAACTGTCAACAGGAAAGGCTGTGGATGGAAAGACATTAAAAGGTGAAAGGTCACCCCAAGTATGATTTTGAGTTCTTCAGATGCAATAGTTACAAGATGAACTCTGACTTCTACCTGATTCAGCAGAACACCACCCGGGAACAGAATCCAGTCCTTTGGGTTTCAAGACACGGTGTGACTTGTTAAGCTAAGATGGCAGTGCTCTTTCCTTGACTGAAGTCTAGGTGGGAGTGAGCTTTCAGACTGGCACAGAGAGCACTAGACCATTTTTCTTATTCCCAAACACACTTGAGTAAATGAATGTTCATCACAGTGGGTGGTAAGAAGTTGAGATGGAAGGGTGGTCAAGGAGTGCAGATAAGGGGCACTTTGGGTAGAGTCATCCCTGGGTATCCACAGGGTTTTGGTCCCAGGATCCCCATGGATGCCAGAATCCAGTGATGCTCAAGTCCCTGATACAAAACAGCACAGTACAGTTGACCTTCTGCATTTGCAGGTTTGATGTTCTGCATCCGACATCTTCCCATCCACAGGTTCCATATTCTCAGGCTTCTCTATCCGCAATTTCTACCGTCCTCGGGGGTCCTTCTGCCAAGGGTGGAATATTCAGGAACCGCAGGCCTGGAGGGCTGCCTGGACTTTGAGAGTGAGGTTGTGCCAGGTCACCCTATCCTCTTTGCTGTGCTGACAACAACTCCTTTCTTGTCCCTATACTTTCTGTTTCTTAAAGGACACAGTATTTCTCAACTGTTCTGTGCAGGTAGAGGCATAGAAATAGGTGGTAGATAGTACGTGGCGTGTAGGTCTTCAAACACTGGAGGAGAAGGTGCTGGCTGTTATGCTGTCTGCCGGCGAGAAGCCTGCATCCCATTCATTTCTGGATGGAATCAGAGAACACGGGATGGTGGATGGGAGATTAGAGAGAGGGTGCGGCCACCCCACTCCACCCGCCATCAGGGGTGCAGTTGCTGAGGGGCAGGAGTCCAGCTTTAGCAAAGACCAGACGAGGGAACGGAAGGTGGTGAAATGCCTGTAATCACTGGAGGGCAGTGGCTTCCTGCATCCTTAGTGATTCAGGTGTTATCGGGGCGGGACGGGGAATCCAGAGGTGCCCTCTTTCTTCAGTGCTGAATGGAAGGCAGAGCATGATTTGACAGACCTGGAGCTTTTTCCAGCCCTGCATCCCTGACGCCTCCCCTCATGTGCTTATTTTCTGGCGTGCGGCCTCCTCTGTGGTCCCCAGCTTTTCTGTGTGTGTCTCCTCTTTTGGAACACTGCTTTCTCATGCCCTCACTTCATCCAGAACTTGGATGCTGAACTCAGACTGCATGACCCATTCTCTGCTGTGCCCCCTGACACCCTGTCCAGCACATAGTAGGTGCTCAGTAACTGTGTGTCAAGTGAGTTGACTGAATAAAAATTCAGATGTGTCTAGACAGAAGGAAGGAACTAGCCAAGTCTGCCTCCCAGGAGCCAAATCACTGATGGGAGTTTGGAAGCCAATTCGGAGGGGAGAGCCTGGTGGAGATGCCCCTAGACTGTGCTGCTCACTTTGCCCTGAAGCGTTAGTGGAGCTTCTGAGCAAGCAGAGACACGATCTCTTTAACACCTGGGACAGCTCCAGGATATGAGGTCTGTGGTGTTCAGGATGGGAATTTCTTCCTCTAAAAAGATCCCCATGTGACTCGAGTTTGAGAAACCTGACAGAGGGAAAGGAACCTGTGCTTGGAGTCAGGGTCCAAGTGGGCCTCTCCTTCCAGTTTGTCACTGGCCCCAGAGCCTCTGAGTGAATTCCTCTACTTCGAACCTCAGTTTTCACATCTGTAAAATGGGAGTCGCCCCATGTTTGCTTTGCTGCTGTTACTCAGGTGATTCGTATTTTCTAAATATTCAATCTGTGATTAGAGTATTAAGGTTATATTTGATTTTCTAAGAATTTTAAGTAGACTGTTGAGGTCCAGGAGTCATTTAGAGGCCCCACCTGCTTTTAATTTTTAGATTTATTTTAATTGGAATATAATTACCTTACAATATTGTGATGGTTTATGCCATACATCAACATGCATAGGCCACAGGTATATATGTGTCCCCCCATCCTGAACCCCCCTCTCACCTCCCTCCCTTACCCACCAGCTGCTTTTATGTTTTTGGAGGTTTAGATAGCAGATAGAATCTGACATGTTTTTTCAGAAACTAAAGAGATGAAGCTTCTGAGGTTTAAGAAAAATCCTAAAAAAAAAAAAAAAAAAAGAAAAATCCTTAAATCCTTATCTCTATATTCTTTTGTATATCTTTTCCCTTCAAAATCTTTATGTCAACCATCCCCCCCCCACCCCGCCTTCTTTTTATTTTAGATAGTGCCTGAAGCTAGACATTTCTGAATCTAATTCAGATGCTTCCTACATGAACTGTTTCTTATTCCAAAAACAATTATCATTTTTTATCTTAGCTTGGGCCGCCTTAACAAAATACCATTGACTGAGGGGTTGAGCCTTGAAAATCACAAATCCACAGTTCTGGAGGATGGGAGTTCAGAGTTAGAGCATCAGCAGCGTTAAGTGCTGGTGAGGATTCTCTTCCTGAGTTGTAGATGGCCACCTTCTTGCTGGGTCCTCACCTGGCCGCCTCTTCTTCTTTTTTAATCTTCTGGCCATGCTGCATGACATGTGGGGTCTTATTTCTCCACCAAGGATCAAACCCAAATTCCCTGCATTGGAAGCATGAAGCCTTAACCACTGGATCACCAGAGAAGTCCCCTGGCCTCTTCTCCGTGTGTGCATGAAGATGTGTATATATGCATATATCTCTGTCTGTATGTTGAGAGCAAGCGAGCATGCACTTGAAAGAGAGCTCTTTGGTGTCTCCTTTTGCCAGGGCACTAATCCCATCACGGGGCCCCACCTTCCTGACCCCATCTAAACCTAATTACTTCCCAAAGCGCCATGACATCAAGGGGTTAGGGCTTCAACATACAAATTTTGGGAGGACACAAGCATTCAGTCCACAGTACTTCGCAGTGTCTATGAAGGAGCATAGGCAAGCCTTTCCTCACTGGTCCGAGGCTGGTGGAGAAGGAAGGAGGGGGGATGTGGGGTGCATAAAGAGGATTGCCCCTCCAGGCCTGTACTTACCTCAGCCTGTGAGATGAGTATTTTGCTTGCCCCTCTTCCTCCTGCACTTGCCATGAGATGGATGGCCGGTCTGCAGAGGTGGACGCCTCGTTTTCACTTAGGTTTCTAGTTCAAGATGAGTCAGGATGGGTTTTAATTGCCTCTTAACTTCTTAGCAACAGAAATGGACATGATACACTCTATTTAATTACCAGCAACACGATCACTTTAAGAACATGTTTTATGTTCTTTTAATGGTACTATTTATTGTCCATAAACTTGCTGGTGTAACCAAGCACCTCTCGGTCTAATGAAACACACACACAGACTATTGTTCTTTGCTAGTTGAAACTAGGAGGTGTTTAGCTTCTGCAGGTGGCCGAGGGTACTGACAAAACTGCAGCTAATTTTTCACCTTTTAAGACAGAGTGTGCCCTGCCGTGGGATTAAATTCTGTATTATAATTTAATATCCTCAGCATGAAGACAAAGCATCTTGAGATTGTAGGACAGAGATGAAAGTCTGGTGAGATCTCCTAGGTATCTTCCTTCATTCCAGCTGCTATAACAGATAGGAAAGAGGGGGGCTTATAAACAAGAGACCTTGATTTCTCTCAGCTCTGGAGGTTGGATGTCCAAGATCTGGGCACCAGCAGATTCAGTGTCTGATGAGGACCTACTTCCTGGTTCATAGACATGTCTTCTCACTGTGTTCTCACCTGGAGGAGGGGTAGGGATCTTTCTGGGGTTTCTCTTATAAAAGGACACTGATTCCATCCTGGGAGGTCCACTCTCATGATCTCATCACCTCCCAGTGGCCCCAGCTCCTAAGGCCATCACCTTGAGTATTTCAACATGAATTTTAGGGGGATCTGCATTCAGATCAAAGTACTAGCTTTATGACACTTCTCTCTGGTTTGCTGGAACAGACATGGCATCAGGTGGATGCAGCCCCCTGGGGGTGACATGACTGGTCCAGTCCTGCTCTGCCAGCTGTCAGGACAGGCTGTGAGCATTTCTCTGAGCCCCAGAGAAATCGCTGCCCATCTCCATGCTCAGATCTGAGTTTGGATCTGACCGTGTTGGGTTTTCATTGCTCTGGTCTTGAGTAATTTTTTTTTTAAATTTTTTTGGTTAATGATGGTTTCTCTTTACCTTTCTTTGGTTAAATATGGTTTCTCTTACCTTTCTCTTTAGAGGCAAAAATTACATTAACTTATATAATAATTTGTCAGACCATAATCCCACTCGTTCAATTTCAGCGTATTATTTTTTGATAACTCAGCAGCCCTTTTATCTTAGTTTTTTTTTTTTTTTTAAATTTTTTTGTTGGAGTCTAGTTACTCAGCCTTGGGTAATTTTAACCACTCTTCTTTTACCCTCCTCTCTGTCTCAGGGGCTCCTCCTGACTCAAGAGTCCTCAGTTACAGACTGTGGGAGTTGAGGGAGGGGTACTTTCTCTTCTTTTTTCTTTGCCTGTATGTCTGCAGACCTTCCTTTAACCTTGTCTTTAGAAGTCACCCTCCTTTTGTATGACTTGGTTCTCCTTTTATTATGATGTCGAGCTGCCCATCAACCTGCTTCCAGAACCCTAGAAAAGTGGGTTTGTTCCTATTTTACTTAGGAAGTCCAGGATCTTGTTTGTTGTTCCGTCCTGTCCCCCTTCTTGGCTTCCCTGGTGCCTCAGCTGGTAAAGAATTCGTCTGCAATGTGGGAGCTGTGGGTTGGATCCCTGGGTTGGGAAGATCCCCTGGAGGAGGGCATGGCGACCCCCTCTGGTATTCTTGCCTGGAGAATCCCTATGGACAGAGGAGCCTGGTGGGCTACAGTCCAGGGGGTCTCAAAGGGACGGACAGGACTGAGCACTGAGCACGTTTGGCGCATCTGACCCCCTCTTGAGCTGCTGCGCGTGGTGTCCTCTGGGCTGTGCTTCCAGAAACCTGAACTGCCTTCCTCTTCCCCGAGGTTCTGATGCAGCGCCCTGAGCTGGAGCACCAGGGCACTCCAGGGAATCCCCCTCACCCTCCCAGGACACTTCAGAAGGCTCCGTGAATTGGTCCCTCTTCCTCTTTGTGGGACCTTGTGATAAGTAATTTCTCCCTCTGGCCCCCCGCCTTCTCACTTCTCACCTGTGGAGGTTGGAGGGACCATTCTCTGCAAAGGTGTTTATTGGGGGAGTGGCTTACTATATTCCCCTGAATGTGTCTACCAAAAAGAATCTCATTCTATTTTTGCTATGATACCGAAATACCAAATTGGGGGAAAGAATTCTGCAGAGGTGTAAGAGCATAAATAAAAGGCTAGAGAGGGTTATAGACAGTTTATACAAGTAGAGTCTGTCTTGTCATTAAGTATCCTTTATGGGACTTGACATAGCTGACAAGAGTGATGGTGGGCAGGGCATTGATAACCTGGCCCCTTTCAGCAGCACCGCTTGCCCACCATAATTGTGATAGTCTGCAAAGACCGAATAAACTGCTAAAACACAGGCAGTTCAAGCTCAAGGTGAGTTCAGACGCTATAAGCATCAAAATATATGGCTGCCTGCTAAAAAGCAGACATGCAAGAAATTAGAAATACAGCCCCAAAGGCTTAATGTTGCCTTTTAACTGTGCTTAAATTGGTATTCATATCCTAGCTATCTGTGTGAAGTAGCCTGAGTAGATATAGCGAAGGTATAAACATATCTCCTGCAAGTAAGTGCTTCTGCAAATCCTATTTTGATAAGGTCTTAAATCTGTTGAGATCAGATCATAAAATTCCCCTGCAGTTTCAGCAACTGGTAAAAACAGCTCTCAACAATTTTGTTCTTCTAATTTTGTATTCAGACAGTGTAACCTCCCTTCGTAAATCCCTTCTCCCCACTGTGGGTGGAAACCTGGGCAACATGTGATGTGTTAGCAATATTTCAAGTGCAAATATTAAACTTGGTTGGTAAATTTTAATCTACCTTTTCATAATTTCCTGGCTTATGTGGACTATTTTTAGCATATGAGAGCTTAGAGATTTAGTGAGAAATAGGTTGTAATAACTGAAAACGCCAGACAAGAGTCTTCTCATTTAGAAACTTACTAGATAATAAGTTCTTCATCATTGGATATGACTTCCCCGGTGATGTGTGGAATTTGGGGCTGAGGATGGATGAAAGTGTGATGAACGTGATGTAGTCCATCAAATTACATACAGAATGCATGCAGGTAGTCCCTGAAGAAGAGCCCTATTAAGTCGATTCTTTATTTCGGATCGCAGAATCCCAAGTTGCGATTTAACTTAAGGAAATCTCTTTAGCAGGTGTCTTTTTATGGCGGGCAGGGTGTGAATGCTTCCAGCCGCTGAGCCTGCCAAGTTATTATGAAACCCTGAGAAGATAAAATTGAGCAAAGAACCACCCGGTAGAACGTTTCAGACCTTAAACTCTTATGTGATTTGCTGTTGATACAGAAATCTATCCTTTGAAGACGGACTCAGAGTGGAAACGTGCTCTGGAGAAATCTCTTATTGACGCTGCTAAGTTTCCTCTTCCAATGGAAGTGTTTAAGGTAAGATGTTGATTCCTAGCAATTTATCTACTCTTTTTCGAGAATAAACCCTGTTAAGAAGTTGCCTGCCTCCCAGTACTTCCCGCTATTTAAAAAGCTACCTTCTTGACTGGTGTCCATTTTAACTGTTTCAAACGCTGTCTGTTTCATTATGCTCAGTTTTGTAATCTTCCCAAATACCCACGTTCCAAGATAATGCTTAAAACCTTTTTATTAAATAATTAATAAGGATATTATAAGATAATCTGAATCTAAATTTTTTTCAAGGTTTACAGTTCTTTTTCCGTCATATGAGATTATAGAAATCGCATTTTCACCCTCTCACTCCTTACCAAAGAAACCAAAGAAAATAGAGCAATCTAATTTTGTTATTTGTTTGACCAAAAAAACGAAGTTTCCCATGATGGCTCAGACAGCTCCTGCTTCTGGGTAACCAGATCCCTGACTTTGGTGTTAACCATGTCCTTGCTTGTCTGTGTTGTGTTACTACCTACGTATGTTTTCCTTAATGTTACACATCTTACTCTTGACGTGTACTTGAGGAGCAAGACCAGCCCTGATTGTTGGAGGAGACGGCATTTTCTTGCTCTCTGGAATGGAGGTAGCCGGACATGGCCTGGGTACTAAACGGGCCTCACCTTCCACTGAGTTTTCAGGGAAGTTAGGTAGGCACAGTCCTGAGCTGACCTTGGGGAGTTGGTTGGGTCATCAGCCAGACTGCGTCCTGAACGCCTGGTGCCGGCCGTCCCTTAGTAACGCCAACTGCGTCCTGAACTCCCGGGGCCGGCCGTCCCTCCAGGTGCTGGCCATCCCTTAGTAACGCAGACTGCAGTCCGTCGGTTTACAGTCTCTGCTTGTCCACCTCCGGTTCTCAGAACACACCCAGCAGCGCATTTCTGTGCAGTGACTCCAAGCTTCCCATCTGCTCTGGGCGGCGGGGCCTCAAGGGGGCCGTGGGACCTCTTCAGAGCGTGGTCGGGGTGAGTCAGGTGTCATTAACAATCTGGAGCTGGCTTCCTCTGGCGTTTTGTCCTCAGGTTACGAAGATGATAAAACCGCGCAGCCTCTAGCCCTGGCAGCCTGCTCTGCCCTCATCCTGAGGGACTGAGAGAGTTGTGATTCTGTCTCCATATGTCTCTGATAGCTTGGGTCTGGAATTCTAGGTCGGCTGTCCCTTTTGTCGAGAATCCGGAGTTACTCACTGTTGCTTTCCTCCTCTGGCGCCGTATATTCTCCTTTTCTCCACTGTTCTGAAATTTCATGACGGTTGACCTTTGCAGGTGTCTGTGTCCATCCAGAGGGCAGGGTACGTTGGGTGACCGCCGCTCATGCCTTTTAATTTTGGAGATGTTTCTTCTCAAGTCCTGTCTTCCGTCTCTCTTATTTTCTTCACCTGTGACTGTGTGGATGTGGGGCTCTTGGCCTGGCACTGCAACTTTTTTTCCTTCATTTCAATGTTTCATCTTCTGCTCTGTCTGCTCTGCTGTCAGACGTTTTCTCCACTCACGTGTGCTCTTGTGTTTTCACAAGCACTCGTTTGGCATTTTTTTCTGTGAGTGCTCCTATTTATGGCCTCCTGTTCTTTCATCCTGCAAGCACGAGTGTTTCTTGTTGGAAGTGTTGATTTTTGTCAAGTTGTTTTTTCTCCGGAATAGTTTGCTTTCTCCACGTTGCTTTTGGTTTCTGTCATTCTTGCTCAAGGCTGTCCTTGGGTGTCTGAAAATCCTTCGCTCTGGAGTAAGAGGGAGATGTGAACGCTGAGGGCGGGGCTGGGCCGTGTAGCAAGACCTCCGTAGTACGGGAGCCTCTTCTTTGTGTGATGATTTTTTTCTCTTTAGCTGATTTCCATGGAGGAGACTTTCAGCTTCCCACCAGGGGTTCAGGTCCAGCTGCTCGCATTCTAGAAGCTGAGTGGCAGGAACAGGGCTCGGGGTTTCCACCTTGAGTTTGTATGTACCTGCACCCACAGCCTAGGGGCCACCTGCTTTATCCTCTTCACAGGAGACTTGGGGACCCCTGGTCTGTAGAGTTGGAGAGGGAAGGATGCCTGGGATCTGACTGCCTCTCAGACAGCCCCCCAACACTTCTTGCTTTATCACCTTCCATTCATCTGCAGTTTCAGACATACTTGCTGTTACTGGTTTCTGAGCCTTCTGAAGGTTCTGCCCTGTTCATAGGACTGCGTCTCAGCTCTTCTGCAGGAGGCTTGAGATTTGACTCTGTTGAATAAGTTTAGTTATTTCTTATTCGTGTGTGTTTTAGCTTCTCTTGTTTGTTTTTTTCTTTTGGCTGTGCCAAGCAGCATGTGGGATCTTAGTTCCCGGATCAGGGATTGAAACCACTTCCCCTGCAATGGAGTCTTAACCACATTCTGTCTTACTGGCCTGCCAGGGAGGTCCTTAGCTTCGGTTCTTTAGTTGCCGATTGAATGGCTTTGTGTCTTTAAAAAACTTTACTGTGATTTTGGTTAGCATCTAGGAAGAGGTGAAATTAATGTGGGTTTTTAATCTACCATCTTTTAATCTACCATCCGGGACTCCCTTTTTTTAAAAGTCTTGTAGCTTGGGCTGTAGGGTAAAGTTCTCACATCATTCATTCAATGAAACATAACTCCTTGGCTGTAGTCATACTCAGTAAATATTTCTCAAATATGGAATGAATTCTTGAATGGACAGATTCATTTTACTCATTGATTTGAAATATTTTGAGTTAATAATATATGAATAGTCACAGAGTCATTGGATATGCAGATTTATTATTTAGAATTATGAATACCAAGATTCAAAATATATAAACATTAATAATTCTTATATATTTTTAGGGGGTTCCCAGGTGGTGCTAGTGATAAATAACCTGCCTGTCAGTGTAGGAGGTGTGAAAGACATGGGTTCTATCCCTGGATCAGGAAGATCCTTTGGAGGAGGGTGTGGCAACCCACTCCAGTATTCTTGCCTGGGAAATCCCATGAATAGAGGAGCCTGGCGGGCTGCAGTCCTTGGGGTTGTAAAGAGTCAGGCATGACTGAAGCAACAGAGCACATATGTATATTTCTAACTAATAATTAACTAACTTGTTAGCTGTTTATTGAGTAGCTACTCTGCATAGTGCTCTTGACCCGGTTCCAAGGTTTCATAATTGTTTATGTTTTTCTCAAAAACAGCAGTTGCCTCCTTTTCTCACTTTAATGTTTTCTATTAGAAACCATGTTATTTCCATGGAGTACCTGAGAATTCTCCTCCTCCTCAGTATTTTGTTTATAATTAACAGTTGCTTTTTAAAAATTATTCTATTTTGGTGTATAGTTGATTAACCATGTTATGTTAGTTTCAGGTGTACAGCAAAAGTGATTCAGTTACACATACACATGTGTTTATGCTTTTTACAATTCTTTTCCCACTTAAAGTATTACAGAATATTGAGCAGAATTCCCTGTGCTATACAGTTGCTGCTTTAAAGAGTAGATACTGAGTATTTTCTGTTTTTCACAGGGTCTAAGGGTGTATGGAGTGGGCACTTAATAAATAAAAATTGGCTGAATTGAAAATTCTGTGTTCTTAAAGCTTATGAAACACTTTATAAATGTTACCTTTTATTTCAGTTTGGTGGAAAAGAAAGGGGAAATTTTCTGAAACAGATTTTGTATGCAGTGAATGTTTGTACAGTTAATTTTGAAATCCTGAGAACGACCTCCGTATTAGTTTCCTAAGACCACTGTAATCACGTGCCGCAAACTGTGTAGCTGAAAACAACGGATATGCACTTTGCCGCGGTTGTGGAGGCTGCAGTGATATCCAGGGCTCGGCAGCGCGCCTCCGGAAGGCTTTGAGGGAGAAACGGTCCCTGGAGTCTGTCCTCGCTTCTGGGGGTTGCCCACGGTCCTTGCTGTTGCTTGGATGTGACTGCAGCAGAATCCCAGTCTCTGCCTCCCTCTCCGTGTGGCCTTCTCCCTGCGTGTCTGTCCAGATTTCCCCTATGGGGTCATCGATCTTTCAGTGTGGGCCCGTGCTGACGCTGTGTGACCTCCGCTTCGCTTGAGAGCAGGAGCAGGGACCCTTTTTCCAAACCAGGTCAGATTCACAGGTTCTTGGTGGAGGTGCCTTTTTTTTTAAAAGAGATACGGTTCCACCCAGGACAACCATATTTCATGTATGTACATTAATCTCAGAAACCACCGAGTAGTATTTTCTACTGAGTAATTCCACATGCATGGAGGTAAATTATTCAGATATGTTACATGGGGGCATGGGATGAGATTCAAACTCTATTAGCAGTTGAATTAAAACAAGAGACAATTTATTGCCCTTGATTTGAGAGAGCACATTAAATGATTTTCGGATGCCATATTTTACTGAGAATTCTGACTTCCCTATTTGAAAAGTGCAGATAAATTTCAAAATGTAACTTCAGAAGAAACATACGTTAATGAAATGGGTGCCAAAAATGGGGAAAGGATTAAAAAAATATTTTTTGTTATTGGAAAATAGTGAACTTTTGTTTCTTGAAAACCAGTCTCATCATTTAGAGACCCAATAGATTTGATAAAGAATAATCTGTATAACAATACTAATTTATTTGAGAGGAAGTATTAGGTATATATTCCTGCACTACAAATCAGCAAGGCCTCTCACTGGCTATTTTTTTTAAACATTTTATGTTACCTTTGTAAGCCATCATATACTTAACTTAGGATACATCCCATTGTCAAATAAAGTGAAATGCCCCAGTTTCGATGAAAACTTTTTACTTTTGTCTTCACAAAGGACTACCAGGGTGGGTTTCTCTTAAGAGTTTTTTTGTCATGAAAAATGGCCAGTGATTTCTTACCTGCTTCAGTTCTAATTCAGGAAGTATTTATTAAAATATAAAGAGTGGATTTGAGGGAATTTAGTTAAGGTTTTAAAATAGGGCCAAGGGAGACTAGACCATAAGAATCTAATGATAACAATGTGTTGACTAATGTATAATCAATGTAATAATCAATGTATTTCATATGCGAGACACTCGTAAGCCTTTTATAATTACTGCTGCTTTCCATTTTCTGTAGTTCTTATAAATAAATCGTTATTTGCCATGGTGACCCCTCTTTGTTTGCAAATGTTACATTACAGAGGTTTCACGGACAACTCCCATATACATCAAAAAGACCTGCAAATGAGAAACAGCAGTTCCTAATTTGCCAGGTGATTGAAAAACAGGCCTTTTTCCTTAGAGGAATACAGATGCTCAGCCCAGGAAAAGCGGGGGCTCTTCAGAACCCCTCATTCGTGACCACACCTCATAATTGCAAGGGAAGAATGTTCTTTGAAATGTCACTAAGGTCCATTCTTCATTTTTACCTCTTAAAGAAGTGAAATTGTTTGAAGGCTTTTTTCCATTCATTAACAGCAACAAAAAAAGCTTAAATCCTCAATGTGAAATGCCGAAGAAGCTATTTAGAGACGTGCGGGAGAGTCAGGGGAGCTCCAAGTGGGGGCCGGAAACCCCAGCGTGCTTCCCAGGTCAGGGTCCTCGGGTCTGCCCTCTGTCCTCTCCTTGGTTTGGTAATTCACCAGGACTCAAGGTTGCTGTGATCACGGTTGCAGTTTATTACAGTGAGGGATCCAGCAGGCAAGGGGCTTCCCTGCTGGCTCGATGATAAAGAATCTGCCTGCCAATCCTGGAGACTTGGGTTCCATCCCTGATCCACGAAGATCACGCATGCCAGGAGTAACTAAGCCCGTGCACCGCAACTATTGAGCCTGGGCTCTAGAGCCCAGGAACTGCGGCTGCTGAAGCCAGCATGCCCTAGAGCCTGTGCTCTGCAGCAAGAGAAACCACTCCCGTGCGAAGCCCATGCACCCCAGCTAGAGAGCAGCCCCAACCCCCCGGGGCTGGAGAAAGCCCACGCAACAACAGAGACCCAGCACAGCCCAAAACAAGTAAAATTACGGAAGAAAAAAAAAGTTTCCTTAAAAAGAATAAAAGATAGCTGGCAAAATCAGCAAAGACAGTGACTGCAGTGAATGCTGGAAACCACACACACATGCTTATTTACCTAGAGTCCTCTTCCAGAGAAAGTGCACAGGGTGGTTTTAATTCTTCCTGCAGCACGTTGGCCCAACACGTCCTGGGGATGCTTGGAAGAGACTCAGAGTGTCCGGGGCGGTCGTGGGGGGCAGGCAGTTGTAGGTGCCCTTTGCCCAGCAGGCACCCATCTTCCAGTTACCTGGAGGGAAACTAGGGGTGTTGGTATAAACTGTATGGTTGGTACAAACTGTGTGGGCACAGTGGGCCACTCTTACATTTAGGGAAGATTTCACATCCTTGTTGGGTCCTGTTAACCTGCCTCCTGACCCTGGAGGCAGGCCTTTCTCAGGCCTGCTGCCTGTGCCGGTTCTTGTCTGCACACCTCCGTTCCACTCGTCCATCAGCCTCTTGGCTCTGCTGGCAGAATCCAGAATCCCGAGTCCACCCACCCTTCACTGTGTCCGCCACCGCCTCCCTAGTCCAAGCTACTATCCTCCCTGGACTTCTGCATCCGTCTCAGAATTTGTTTCCTGGCTTGTTCACTCACGGCCCCTCTGCTGACTGTTCTGAGAGCCGCCAGACGGATTGTTCTGAAACAGGATTCAGATCATGTCACTCCTCTGCTGTGTGGTTCCTGATGGGACTCCCGTGTGATGCTGGGGTCCCCACGAGCTGTCTGAGCGCCTCTGCTGCTCACGGGCCTCATTGGCTCTGCCACCAGCTTCTGCCATCCGTCCAGGGCACAGAGATGCCCGTTCACGGGCCTTTGCGGTGATGCTCTACCTGGAGCGTGATTTCCCCTACTCACCCCCCTCACTGTCTTCAAGTCTCTGCTTAAAGTCAGAAAAAAGCATCCTCATGCCATCTCCCCAGCCTTGCAGCATGCTTGGCATTTATCCCCTGACACTGTCTGCATCAGGTTGCTTTCTCTGGGTCTGCTCCGTTTCTTCTCCCTGGAATGTATGCTCCATGAGAGCAGATTGCTTCTATTTTCATGAGCTGGCATGTTAAACACTTCAGCCATAGGAAGCACTCAGTATGTCTTCTTGAGTAGGTTAGTGAAGAAATAGATACAAGTCTCAACTTGGATAAAATTTCCCATCCATTGTGGCCGCCTTGACCAGTTTCCCATCAATACATGTGGCCATGGTGGAGGTTAAAGGGGTTCAAGGGGTTTGACTTTGTCAGGACTCACAGCGGGTAAAAGGTGTGCCTGGTGCAGTACTTGGATAAGACTCCCAGTCTCCTGGTGTCCCCCTCACAGCTCAGCCTCTGTCGTCTCTGACTTGGGTAGCGGTTGAACAGATCCAAAATTAGGTATCTATAACTGATAACGCGTTATAGATGTTTAGTGCCCTTGACATCTGTAAATAAGGGGATTCTGCTAAGGACAAAATGGTAAATTAAGCCTAGTTTGGTTTCATCTCAGGTTACACCCATCTCACCTTTCATTGCTCCTTGATTTCCCATAAGTTCATGTTTGATAAACAGAGAGAAGGGACCACTGAAAAAAGGCTAATTGAGAAAAAAAGATGCTCTATGTGGCCATTGTGATTTTTTTTTCCCCCCATAGGCACATAAAGACAGACATTCCGTGCACGTATTTCTGCACCGCTCAGACTGTACAGGCTGTGCTCGTAACACATGGGACAATCCACATCTGTTATTTCTTTAGCTCTTTCCAACTTTGAATTATGTACCTGTTGGTGCATTTGTCAACTTAACCCTTAGGAGAGAAACCCTCATCTGTTTTCTCATCTGAGACCAAGGTCACAGGCCAGAGAGAGAAGGTCAAGTGTAGCCAAGAGAGCTTTCCTTTCTCATTCTGTCTGGTCCGGCCGAAGGGGTAAGAGACGGTGTGAACCGCTGTTACCTCAGGTTGTCAGGTTATGGTTTCTGTGGCGACCGACTTCTTCCCTTCTTGGGCAGCTGAATACAGCAACACTGTAAGACTCAGCTGAATTTGGCTTTCAGGGCGGACCCTTGGATGCTTCGAGAATTTGCTCGAGGCCCCCTCTGTAGGGCCCGAACTTAATTTCTTGAGCATGACAGTCCCTGTTCCACCCAGCAGCATGTCTGATACCAAATAGTGAAGCAGTACTTTGGCCACGTGATGTGATGAGCCGACTCATTGGAAAAGACCCTGATGCTGGGAAGGATCGAGGGCGAAAGAAGGGGGCGGCAGAGGATGAGATGGTTAGATAGCATCACTGACTCAAGGGACATGAATTTGAGCAAAGTCTGAGAGACGGTGAAGGAAAGAGGAGCAGTCCGTGGGTCACAAAGAGTCAGACATGACTTAGCAACTGAACAAAATGTTTGTGTAACGCGTCGTGACTCTTTTTCTCGTCAACTAAAACCCAGTGGTTCTTTGAAAGAGAGCCTGTCTTACACAGCAGGTCATGTTCTCACTGGCCTGGGGGCTGGAGCCCTGTGATCCTGCTGGTATTGCTGACTTGACCTCAGAGTTTCTGCCCAATGGTGGGCCTCGGGCTGTCCTAACGTGGACTCCGGTCCCGCACACCCAGGCCTGGGAGCTCAGTCTCTGCAGTTCCCCTACCTTCTTGATCTTTCTCGTCTCTTTTAAGACTCAGGCAGGACAGCCTCTCTGGGATGGTGAATCACATCAGTTTATGTAATGCTCGTCCTTTGCCACTTAGAGAAACCAGAGGAGGGGCTTGTGTGTGTGATTTTTCACATGTTCTGGGTTCTTGAACTGTAGCCCGTGTGTTACAGAACTCGAAACACAGTGGGGACAACCTGTTTTTACGTGTGTTGGAAAAAATCTTGTGAAACCTGCTAAAGAGAGCAGCTTGGTCCAACAGGAAAGGTAATGGTGAAAATCTCAAAGCCCAGTTGTGTCGAGAGTTCAGAACAAACATCGTATAGACACATATATAACAAATCTAAAAAAAACGGTAGTGATGAAGGTATTTGCAGGGAAGGAATAGAGACACAGAGAGTGGACATGTGGACACCGTTGGGGAAGGAGAGGGTGGGGCGAGTTGGGAGAGTGGCATTGACGTATGTACACTGCCATGTGTAAGACAGCTCACTAGTGGGAGGCTGCTGTCTAGCACAGGGAACTCAGCTCGTTGTTCTGTGATGACCCAGTGGGTGGAACGGGAGGTTCAAGAGGGAGGGGATCTATATACTTAGAGCTGACTCACTTCATTGTACAGCAGAAACCAACACAGCATTTTAAAGAAACTATCAGTTCAGTTCAGTCGCTCAGTCGTGTCCGACTCTTTGTGACCCCATGGACTGCAGCACGCCAGGCCTCCCTGTCCATCACCAACCCCCAGAGCCTACTCAAACTCATGTCCATCGAGTCAGTCTTGCCATCCAACCATCTTATCCTCTGTCATCCCCTTCTGCTTTCAATCCTTCCCAGCATCAGGGTCTTTTCAACTGAGTCAGCTCTTCGCATCAGGTGGCCAAAGTATGGGAGTTTCCCCTTCAACATCAGTCCTTCCAATGAATATTGAGAACTGGTCTCCTTTAAGATGGACTGCTTGGATCTCCCTGCAGTCCAAGGGACTCTCAAGAGTCTTCTCCAACACCACAGTTCAAAAGCATCAATTCTTTGGCGCTCAGCTTCTTTATAGTCCAACTCTCACATCCATATGACTACTGGAAAAACCATAGCCTAGACTAGACGGACCTTTGCTGGCAAAGTAAAGAAACTATAATTTAAAAAAATAGTGATGTCCTGATTGTGGGGCCCTGCACTGCTGCCTGCAGGCTGCTAGGTAGTGTCCTGCTTTCAGTTCCAACACTTAAGAATTAGAGTGCATCTAGGTTATCTCTGCTGTGATCTGCCTGGTCAGGGAGCTAGGATCCCACTTGCCACACTTCGTTGTTGGTTAGTTGCTAAGTCGTCTCCAGCTCTCATGGCCCCATGGACTGTAGCCCGCCAGGCTCCTCTGTTCATGGAATTCTCCAGGCAAGAATACTGGAGTGGGGTGCCGTTACCTTCAGGGGATCATCTTGACCCAGGGATCCAACCCATATCTCCTGCTGCTGCTGCTGAGTCGCTTCAGTCGTGTCCGACTCTGTGTGACCCCATAGGTGGCAGCCCACCAGGCTCCCCCGTCCCTGGGGTTCTCCAGGCAAGAACACTGGAGTGGGTTGCCATTTCCTTCTCCAATGCATGAAGGTGAAAAGTGAAAGTCAAGTTGCTCAGTCATGTCCAACTCTTTGCGACCCCATGGACTGCAGCCCACCAGGCTCCTCCACTAATGGGATTTTCCAGGCAAGAGTACTGGAGTGGGGTGCTTCCTCCGCTGATGGGATTTTCCAGGCAAGAGTACTGGAGTGGGGTGCCATGGCCTTCTCCATATCTCCTGC
Source organism: Connochaetes taurinus (assembly GCA_006408615.1). Lineage (NCBI taxonomy): Eukaryota > Metazoa > Chordata > Mammalia > Artiodactyla > Bovidae > Connochaetes > Connochaetes taurinus. The sequence continues at coordinate 25,961 of SJXO01007297.1, read as the reverse complement.
GTGACAGGCGAATTCTTTACTACTGAACCTCTATGGAAGCCCGTAATCACTGTTTACCTATGTGTGTGTTTTCCTGTTTGTCTTTTTCTTATAGTGGTGCTGTAAGTAAGATTGAATTTCTAGCCACTTAGTGTTTTTGTGGTGTTTTAAGTATTAATCAGTGAAAGGCATTGTCCTTGCCCCTGTTGTTTTAAAACCAGTGTATCAGTTTGGGAACTTAACTTCAGAAATAGTCCTTCTACAATCACCTGTTAACAAATTTTTGTGGTTGGGGTTGAAGTATGTAGTACTAGGTTTTCTCATGACTGCTTTTTAACTTGATTGAATGCAGGACTAGTTGATAAAAATTGGTATTTGCAGCTGTAAGTAAAAAATGGAAATGCTTATTAGTGTTCATCTTATAGATTTTTTATTACTTTTTTTATAAATACTTCTTTGGGTAAGTTTAATTAAGTGCAATGGAATTGAAAAATAATAATGCTATTGATTTAATTAATGCTGGCATCTTAATGTCCATTTTTAGATGAAACTAATGTAAAGAGGGTAATTATCTAATGACCATATGAGAACTAGGTCTTTGGTAAGACAAAAGAGGAACAGGATGATAAATTGCATTGGATTTTTTTTTTAGCATAACAGAACATGCTGATGTGAATAAAGGAATTAAAGCCTAGGGCATTGTGTATTGATAATATATTTGTGAGTGTAAGACTAATTAAAACCCTCTTTTGACTTTTCTGGAGCCTATTCTTAGAAATTATGCAAATTAAATGAAGCCTTTGAAAAGATGCTTATGCAATGTTCGAGGTCTCTGAAGACCAAAAAAACTGGCATGTTGCAACTGAAAAAATTATACTGGGAAGTGTTCTTTTTTTATTAATTAATTTATTTTAATTGGAAGCTAATTACTTTACAATATTGTGGTGGTTTTTGCCATACACTGACATGAATCAGCCATGGGTGTACATGTGTTCCCCATCGAGAACCCACCTCCCTCCCCATCCCATCCCTCTGGGTTGTCTCAGTGCACTGGCCCTAAATGCTCTGTTTCATGCATCGATTTGGACTGGTGATGTATTTCACAGATGGTAATATACATGTTTCAATGCTATTCTCTCAAATCATCCCACCCTTGCCTTCTCCCACAGAGTCCAAAAGTCTGTTGTTTACATCTGTGTCTCTTTTGCTGTCTCGCATACAGGGTTATCGTTACCATCTTTCTAAATTCCATATATATGTGTTAATATACTGTATTGGTGTTTTTCTTTCTGACTTACTTCACTCTGTATAATAGGCTCCAGTTTCATCCACCTCATTAAAACTGATTCAAATGAGTTCAATAGCTGAGTAATATTCCATGGTGTATATGTACCACAACTTCCTTATCCATTTGTCTGCCAATGGACATCTAGGTTGCTTCCGTGTCCTAACTATTGTAAACAGTGCTGCGATGAACACTGGGGTACACATGTCTCTTAATTCTGGTTGCCTGGTGTGTATGCCCAGCAGTGGGATTGCTGGGTCGTATGGCAGTGTTTTTGGGTATGATGTGCTAAAAGATTTTGATACTTATATGCAAGGGGACTGAATTGCATATTGGTTTTTGTCCATTGTTTATATCCTTATGAGCAAAACTAGAACCAGAGGATTAAAGATTGAGGCTCAAATGGCCACTGCTGAAGGAAATTCCTGGAGTATTTAATTGTGGAACTGGGGCTGTAAAAGTTTGGTTTCTGTACAGGGAGTGAGGCACTGCTTTTCTTACATGAAAGTCTTCACCGGGTACATTTTAATTGCGTCATGTTAATTAGTTTAAACTCCCTCTCCCCCATGCCACATTCTTCCTATTTTTGTATCATGTGGGGTGTATTTATCTAATGAAGCAGGGCTGGCAAGAAGCATTGGCTGTTTGGAGAACCTGTGATACACATGTGCTAAACTGTAAGCGCTCCCAGCTCCTAAAGTAAATGGAGAGCAATCAGTGGGTTAAGATCAAGGAGGCATTTGGGAAATGAGGTGACCCTAAAATGTTCTTTCTTTTTCCTGTCTTCTGCCTCTCAGTTAGTACTCTTCACCTCCTTCTGTAGGCTAATCCTTGTCTGTGTCCTAGAGAACCTCAGTATTCACCCTGAAGCTCTGTTGCTCCGCCAGTGACCAATATTCAGGCAGCTCTGCGCGGTGTGTGTGCTCAGTCATGTCTGACGGTTTGTAGCCCATGAGGCTCCTCTGTCCAAGGGATTCCCCAGGCAAGAATACTGGAGTGAGTTGCCAATTCCTCCTCCAGGGGATCTTCCCGACCCAGGGATTGAAGCCGCATCTCTTACGTCTCCTGAATTGGCAGGTGTATTCTTTATCACTGCGCCACCTGGGAAGCCCGCTCTGTGCAGCAGTGTTTTTTAAATGGTGATATTTGATTCTTTTCAGGTCATGGTTTTTTTCCCAGGCATGGGGCTCCCTTTAAAGGCATCTCGGGGACCAGCGTGTACCTGGGGTGCTCTGAGGTCATCTGATGTCCTCTGCCTCACAGGTGAAATGAAGGAAGACATAGGGCAGAATGCCAGATATATTGCGTTTTGTGCACACTTCTTTTTCCAGCCTTCTTTATCACATCTCAGTCATTTTCTAACTAAATTCCAAGATGCTCAGTGTCGGGAACCACATGATTTTTACTTCATTGTATACCCAGGTTAGCACTTAACACAGGATCTTGAAAATACCACCAGCAGGTTGGGGCTCCTGTGGACTTGGCAGCTGGGCACGTTTCCTGGATGAACTCCATTTATCAGATGAACCCGTCTGGGTTAGCACTGATACCGTTATATGACAGATAGGTGTCGATGACTGATAACTTGTAGAGCATTGTAGGCATTCGCTGTACACATTTGTTCAATCTCCATGCCTTAAAGAACATGAAAGCAATTAGTGAAAAATAGTGGTTCATTGTTGATGAAGACTGATTGTATACAACCGTTGGGAGGTAATTCTAGGGTCAGAATTTTATCTTGACAGTTTCTTAAGCCGTCGACAAGTGCTGTGAATTGACAGCAGTAATTGGAGGTTTGCAGTAAGTGGTCAGTATTAATAGTGATCACTTTTTAATTTGGCAATATCTGTCTTTGAAATAGCATCTTAGGAGTGTATAGGTTGTAAAGAAGAGTTTTATTTGTTATTATTATTTTTGTGCTTCCTTAGCTATTAGCAGTTGAAAAATGAAAAGAGCCATTTTGGTCTTTGCTTCTCAGTCTGTTCCATGGCTACTCACAGACGACTAGGTAATCTGATGGCTAGATCACGTTCTTAGCCTCAGACCACGTCGATTTGAATCCTGGCTTCCCAGGTGGAGCTAGAGGTGAAGACCCCGCCTGCCAGTGCAGGCGACATAGGAGATGCAGGTTCGATCCCTAGGTCTGGAAGAGCCTCTGCAGAAGGAAATGGCATCCCACTCCAGTATTCATGAGTGGAGAATCCCATGGACAGAGGAGCCTGGCAGACTGTAGACCATGGGGTTGCACAGAGTCAGCAGGCACACATGCATTCTCTAGACAGCTGTGTGTCCTTGTTTAGGTAACTTAACCTCTATATGTCTTGGTTTCCTGTCTGTAAGATGGGTCCTACCCCATAGTCTGCTATGAGGGGAGAATAATAATACAAGGAAAGTGCTCACAAGTATTTACAGTATGTTCATTGCTGTTACTGTTTCTCCCTGCTTGAGTATTTTAATCCAAACCCAGCTAGTGTCAGTGTCAGTGCAGAATCTCTGACTCTTCAGTTCAGCTGTTGCTCAGTCGTGTCCAACTCTTTGCGACCCCATGGACTGCAGCACGCCAGGCTTCCCTGTCCATCACCAACTCCCGGAGCTTGCTCAAACTCATGTGTATCCAGTCGGTGATGCCATCCAACCATCTCATTCTCTGTCGTCCCCTTCTCCTCCTGTCTTCAGTCTTTCCCAGCATCAGGGTCTTTTCCAATGCATCAGTTCTTCTCATCAGGTGGACAAAATATTGGAGTTTTGGCTTCAGTATCAGTCCTCGCAATGAATATTCAGGACTGATTTCCTGAGAGAGTGAAAGCTCTGTGGGTTTAGCAAAAGTAAAGCTGATGAAGTTCGCGTGGGTTATGGAAGTTGATGTGTATAATAATCTCTTTTACATTGTCGTTCAACTGAAAATAAGATGCCCTGAAGAGTGATTGTTAAGGTAGGCTGGTAAGACAGCCCTTCAGTAAAATGAATGGTGTTTTACTTCTAATCAATATAAAACTACTTCGGGGCAAAAATAAAATGTATAGCCATTAATGAAAATGGGAATGACATTGCCAGCCTGTCTTAAGAGAAAGGGGATTTTCCATAAGCAGTTTAACTGGACTCTGGTTCGTTTGAACAAACAGTGTTTCGTGACTGTGACAGGCACATCTGTAAATGTCCTGAGGATTTACTACTTACTCCTCATTTCAGGAACAGCATCATTCTTGATCCAGTAATTGAGAGCTGTGAAGGATTCTTTGGAGCTTTGCAAAGGCCAGGATGTATCTTTTAACCCACAGTGAATTTCCCATTATCTCTCAGCAGATCATCGGTTTTCTGAATCATTTCGGGGGTCAGCAACACTTCCCCTCAGTCTCTCCTTAGAATCAAAAATGATTAGCTGGTGTCTGTAAATGAATGTGTGTTCTCTGACTGTGTTAATAGCCCTAGGTAAATGGGCTCGAACTAAATTTGTTTTCCAGTGAGAATATCTTTGCCTTTTCTCATACATTCATATGTATGTACATTTATTTGCACACACACTGAGCTCAGAAGGTCTGTGTATTGGCTTATTTGGAAATCCACTGGCATTGAATTTTTTTATCATAAAAATCTCTGTATGTATTAGGAGTGCTGAATGACTCCTTTTGCGTCTTGGATCAGACCTAAAAACCTCTGCAGTATTTTAAGACCCAGCCTCTCTAACTGAATTTACTGTCCCACCTTCCCAGAATCATTTCACTGGCATCCGAACTCTCATGATTTTGATATTCAAGATTAAGTTTCATGCTTTTAAATCCCTGGACTGCCAGTGTCTTGGTGGTTATGCTTTTTGATGCTACAAGTAAAAACAGTATTTGTTCTGAATTTTTTCCCTAAGCCTGCATCTTCCATCGCTGTTCTCTGTGTGTCTTCCTTCCGCCGTTTACAAATGCAGTTTTCATTGTGTGTATTCTGGGCATCATGTGGTGGCCTGGTCTGTGGTGAAAGTGAAGTGAAAGTGCTAGTCGTTCAGTCATGTCTGACTCTTCGACCCCAAGGACTATAGATCGCCAGGCTCAGGCTCCTCTGTCCATGGAATTCTCTAGGCAAGCAAACTGGAGTGGGTAGCCATTCCTTTCTCCACGGATCTTCCCTATGCAGGGATTGAATCCGGGTCTCCTGCATTACAGGCAGATTCTTTACCACTGAGCCACCAGAGAAACTCAGCGTGTGGTGCCCCAGTGGTTTTTAATGGATGCTGATCAAATGAAAGGATGAATGACAAAACACAGAATTGGAATGGATATCAAGAAATCATGTAGGTTTTGATGTTTCTGTGATTGAATTCGCTTCGTTGTTGGAAGAGGGTGTTTGGTATACCAGTGCATTCTCTTGGCAAAACTCTGCCCGGCTTCATTCTGTACTCCCAAGGCCAAATTTGCCTGTTACTCCAGGTATCTCTTGACTTCCTACTTTTGCATTCCAGTCCCCTATAATGAAAACAACATCTTTTTTGGGGTGTTAGGTCATAGCAAACACCCTCTTCTAACATGGACATCTCCAGATGGTCAATACTGAAATCAGATTGATTATATTCTTTGCAGCCAAAGATGGAGAAGCTCTATAAAGTGAGCAAAAACAAGACCTGGAGCTGACTGTGGCTCAGATCATGAGCTCCTTATTGTCAAATTCAGACTTATATTGAACAAAGTAGGGAAAACCACTAGACTGTTCAGGTATGACCTAAATCAGATCCTTTATGATTTTACAGTAGAAGTGACAAATAGATTCAATGGATTAGATCAGATAAGAGTTCCTGAAGAATTATGTATGGAGGTTCATGACATTGTACAGGAGGCGGTGATCAAGCCCATCCCCAAGAAAAAGAAATACAAAAAGGCAAAATGGTTGTCTGAGAAGGCCTTACCAATAGCTGTGGAAAGGAGAGAAGTGATGAAAGTGAAAGAGGAGAGTGAAAAAGTTGGCTTAAAGCTCAACATTCAGAAAACGAAGATCATGGCATCCAGTCCCATCACTTCATGGGAAATAGATGGAGAAACAGTGGAAACAGTGTCAGACTTTATTTTGGGGGGCTCCAGAATCACTGCAGATGGTGATTGCAGCCATGAAATTAAAAGACGGTTACTCCTTGGAAGAAAAGTTATGACTAACCTAGATAGTCTATTCAAAAGCAGAGACATTACTTTGCCGACTAAGGTCCGTCTAGTCAAGGCTATGGTTTTTCCTGTGGTCATGTATGGATGTGAGAGTTGGACTGTGAAGAAGGCTGAGAGCCAAACAATTGATGCTTTTGAACTGTGGTGTTGAGAAGACTCTTGAGAGTCCCTTGGACTGCAAGGAGATCCAACCAGTCCACTCTGAAGGAGATTAGCCCTGGGATTTCTTTGGAAGGAATGATGCTAAAGCTGAAACTCCAGTACTTTGGCCACCTCATGCGAAGAGTTGACTCATTGGAAAAGACTCTGATGCTGGCAGGGATTGGGGGCAGGAGGAGAAGGGGATGACCGAGGATGAGATGGCTGGATGGCATCATGGACTCGATGGACGTGAGTCTGAGTGAACTCTGGGAGATGGTGATGGACAGGGAGGCCTGGCGTGCTGCGATTCATGGGGTCACAAAGAGACACGACTGAGCGACTGAACTGAACTGAACTGAAAAAGCAAAGGAGAAAAGGAAAGATATACCCATTGAATGCAGAATTCCAAAGAAGAGCAAGGAGAGATAAGAAAGCCTTTCTCAGTGATCAGTGCAAAGAAATAGAGGAAACCAATAGAATGGGAAAGACTAGCGATCTCTTCAAGAAAATTAGAGATAACAAGTAAACATTTCATGCAGAGATGGGCACAATAAAGGGCAAAAATGGTATGGACGTAACAGAGGCAGAAGATATTAAGAAGAAGTGGCAAGAATACATAGAAGAACTATATAGAAAAGAACTTCATGACCCAGATAATCACGATGGTGTGATCACTCACCTAGAGCCAGACATCCTGGCATGCAAAGTCAAATGGGCCTTAGGACGCATCACTATGAACAAAGCTAGTGGAGGTGATGGAATTCCACTTGAGAAATTTAAAATCCTAAAACATGATGCTGTGAAAATGCTGGAAAAGATCAGTTTTCATTCCAATCCCAAAGAAAGGCAATGCCAAAGAATGCTCAAACTACTGCACAGTTGCACTCATCTAACATGCTAGCAAGTAATGTTCAAAATTCTCCAAGTCAGGCTTCAACAGTACATGAACCGTGAACTTCCAGATGTTCAAGCTGGATTTAGAAAAGGTAGAGGAACCGGAGATCAAATTGCCAACATCCACTGGATCATCAAAAAAGCAAGAGTGTTCCAGAAAAACGTCTGTTTTATTGACTGTGCCAAAGCCTTTGACTGTGTGGATCACAACAAACTGGAAAATTCTGAAAGAGATGGGAATACCAGACCACTTGACCTGCCTCCTGAGAAGTCTGTAGGCAGGTCAAGAAGCAACAGTTAGAACTGAACACGGAATAATAGACTGGTACCAAATACGGAAAGGAGTATATGTCAAGGCTGTATACTGTCACCCTGCTTATTTAACTTATATGCAGAGTACATTATGAGAAACGCTGGGGTGGATGAAGAACAGGCTGCAGTCAAGACTGCTGGGAGAAATATCAATAACCTTAGATATGCAGATGACACCACCCTTAAGGCAGAAAGCAAAGAACTAAAGAGTCTCTTGATGAAAGTGAAAGAGGAGAGTGAAAAGTTGGCTTAAAACTCAACATTCAGAAAACTAAGATCATGGCATCTGGTCCCATCACTTCATGGCACGTAGATGGGGAAACAGTGGTAGACTTTATTCTTTTGGGCTCCAAAATCACTGCAGAAGGTGACTGCAGCCATAAAATTAAAGACGCTTGCTCCTTGGAAGAAAAGTTTTGACCCACCTAGACAGCATATTAAAAAGCAGAGACATTACTTCGCCAACAAAGGTCCGTCTAGTCAAAGCTGTGGTTTTTCCAGGAGTCATGTATGGATGTGAGAGTTGGACTGGGAAGAAGGCTGAGCGCCGAAGAATTGTTGCTTTTGACCTGTGGTGTTGCCTCTGCTCGCTGCAACTAAACAAAAGCCCACACAGCATGAAGACCTAGCACAGCCAAAAAATGAGTAAATAAAATTTAAGAAAGGAATTTGAAATTTGTGAAATTTCATCCCAGTAAATGGCCTAAACAAAGTGAAAGTTACGTCTGAGCAGAAAAGGATATGTTTTAAAATTTCCAAGTTCCTTTTTGAAATTTGGAGCTCATGTTTATTAATAAGATATAATCAGTAACAGTTCAGTTCAGTTCAGTCTCTCAGTCATGTCTGATTTTTTGCAACTCCATTGACTGCAGCATGCCAGGCCTCCCTGTCCATCACCAACTCCTGGAGTTCACTCAAACTCTTGTCCATTAAGTACGTGATGCCATCCAACGATCTCATCCTCTGTTGTCCCCTTCTCCTGCCTTTAGTCTTTCCCCGGATCAGGGTCTTTTCCAACGAGTCAGTTCTTCCCATCCGGTGGCCAAAGTATTGGAGTTTCAGCTTCAGCATCAGTCCTTCCAGTGAATATTCAGGACTGATCTCCTTTAGGAAGGACTGGTTGGATCTCCTTGCAGTCCAAGGGACTCTCAAGAGTCTTCTCCAACACCACAGTTCAAAAGCATCAATTCTTCGACTCTCAGCTTTCTTTATAGTCCAACTCTCACATCCATACATGACTCCTGGAAAAACCATTGCTTTGACTAGATGGACCTTTGTTGACAAGGTAATGTCTCTGCTTTTTAATATGCTGTCTAGGTGGGTCGTAACTGTTCTTCCAAGGAGTAAGCGTCTTTTAATTTCATGGCTTTAACTTCAGTCACCATCTGCAGTGATTTTGGAGCCCAAGAAAATAAAGTCTGTCACTGTTTCCATTGTTTCCCCACCTGTTTGCCATGAAGTGATGGTACTGGAAGCCATAATCTTAGTTTTCTAAATGTTGAGTTTTAAGCCAACTGTTTCACTCACCTCTTCACTTTCATCAAGAGACTCTTTAGTTCCTCTTCACTTTCTGCCTTCCAGGATGTCTGGCTCTAGGTGAGTGATCACACCATCGTGATTATCTGGGTCGTGAAGATCTTTTTTGTATAATTCTTGCCACCTCTTCTTAATGTCATCTGCATCCGTTAGGTTCAAACCATTTCTGTCCTTTACTGTGCCCATCTTTGCATGAAATGTTCCCTTGATATCTCATTTTCTTGAAGAGATCTCTATTCCTTTCCGTTCTATTGTTTTCTTCTATTTCTCTGTAGTGATTACCGAGGAAGGCTTTCTTATCTCTCCTTGCTGTTCTTTGGAACTCTGCATTCAAATGAGTTGATCTCTCCTGTTCTCCTGTGCTTTTTGCTTCTCTTCTTTTCACAGCTATTTGTAAGGCCTCCTGAGACAGCCATTTTTTGCTTTTTCACATTTTTTGGGGGGGGGATGGTCTTGATCCTTTTCTCCTGTACAGTGTCCCGAACATCTGTCCATAGTTCTCCAGGCACTCTATCAGTTCTAATCCCTTGAATCTATTTCTCACTTCCACTGCATAATTGTAAGGAATTTGATTTAGGTCATGCCTGAAAGGTCTAGTGGTTTTCCTTATTTTCTTCAATTTAAGTCTGAATTTGGCAATAAGGAACTCATGATCTGAACCACAGTCTGCTCCCGGTCTTGTTTTTGCAGACTTTGTAGAGCTTCTCCATCTTTGGCTGCAAAGAATATAATCAATCTGATTTTTGGAAGCGGATATTTGCTGTGACCAATAGACATGTTGCATAATTGTAAGGAATTTGATTTAGGTCATGCCTGAAAGGTCTAGTGGTTTTCCTTATTTTCTTCAATTTAAGTCTGAATTTGGCAATAAGGAACTCATGATCTGAACCACAGTCTGCTCCCGGTCTTGTTTTTGCAGACTTTGTAGAGCTTCTCCATCTTTGGCTGCAAAGAATATAATCAATCTGATTTTTGGAAGCGGATATTTGCTGTGACCAATAGACATGGATATTTGAGACCAGAATATAAATGACCTGCTTATGGTTGCAAGTAGCCCCTCAAAATATTCAGTTTCTTTCTTTCTTTCTTTCTTTTTTTTTTGCAATATTTTAAACAAGAAAACTCAAGAGTTTTCACATAGGTTGGAACAAAACCAGATGGATTTCCACGAGTAAGAAATTTGTGTGCTTGCAACTGAATCCTAGTAGAAAAAATTTAAGTGTAGGAAACCTAAGTTGTGGTTCACAAAGGAAAACTTGTTTCTCAACCTTTTTTCACTAAGCTTTATTTTAAAATATTTTATTGTCATCAAGACAAAGTGTTGCTAACAGTATTTTAATTGTTTAAAAATGTTCATGTCATTAATATTTTATTTTCATCCCACATGTGACTACATATGGTTTTGATGTGGGTGATATTTCTTAAGTATGAACAGAGGGGAAGATGTTCAGAGGTTCACAGAAGCATACAGGGACTCTAGAAAGATGAGAGTGTGGTATGTACACAGAGTGATCCCCTCTTAACCTAGATGCACAGTTTAATTCAGGATGCACTGAAATCATTAACAATAAGGATTTATTATAGAATCCACAGCCTTGGAGAGAGAAGATTGTCTGTGGATCACATTTCTGTCTAAGACTTAATGCTTTATTTCTAAGGAGCAGAAGGTACCTCTAGACACCTATGAGTAAAATAGGGCAGCAGGTTGTTGCTGTTGTTCTGATGCCAAGTCATGTCCGACTCTGCGATCTCATGGACTGTAGCATGCCAGCCTTCCCTGTTCTCAGTCTCTCCCAGAGTTTGCTTAAACTCATGTCCATTGAGTCCATAATGCTATCTAACCATCTCATCCTCTGCTACCCGCTTCTCCTCCTGCCCTCAATCTTTCCCAGCATCAGAGTCTTTTCCAAAGAGTCAGGTCTTCATATCAAGTGGCCAAAGTATTGGAGCAAGTAAGGGACACTTACTAATGTAGGGTTCCTGTGCATTAAAAGGTTTCCACCCCAGCATTGGGAGTTGTGATTAAGCAACCTTCTGGTGGGGCTTGGAGCCGAGACAGGGATGGATGTGAAATTGGCTGAAGACTTCAGGTCAGTGGTCAAGGTCACACGGAGAGCTTGGGACAAATTAGACATTTGGGATTAAAATATACACACTACTGTATATAGATTAGATAGATAACAAGGACCTTCTATATAGCACCAGGAACAATATTCAATTTCTTGTAATAATCTGTAATGGAAAAGAATCTGAAAAAGAATTCACATGTGTCTGTATGTGTAACTGAATCACTTTGCTGTACACCTGCGACTACCACAACATTGTAAATCAACTATACTTCAATAAAAAAATTTTTTAAATCCACTTTACATTGGCAGATCAAAGGAAGTCCTAGATCCCCAGCTGCGTTTGTACTTCTCACACCCAATTGATGTATTTAGAAACAGCAGGATTTACTTGCAGCACTTATTTCCTCAGGGACAGCCTGCAAAGACATTTATTTATCCACTGCTGTTTATAAAGACCATGAGTTACGAGGTGACCTCCATCTCGGCAAGATAAATCCTGGTGGCCAGAGTCCCACCAGCCTCATCTGTTGCTGGGTAGCTGAAGCAGTTACTGAAATGTGTTTTCTTGAGAAGGCAGGAAGGCTCTGCTCACACACACAAGGCTTTGGTGAATTGTCTATAAAACTGCCAGACACCTATTAAGTGGGGGGTGTGGCTCATCTTTATAGAGCAGGAGGCAGGTTCTGATTGGGTGCTGGGCTGTTTCGGGGTGTGTTGTCTCCACTTTTCCAAGAACCAGTATCAGTACCCATCACTGATACCCTGAATGCAGAGAAGACAAGCTGTATCCCCCCACCAGCTCCTCCCCGAAGCCTGCGAAGTAACTCCAGTAGCAAGAGGCCACCTTTTCCAAGGATGCCCCTGCTGTGTTTTAGATGACTGGTTGTTTCCATTGCTATGCTGCATGTCTGTCCATGATAGGAAAATCAAAGCCATGTGGTGATGTTTTTTTTTTAATTGTGTAGTACAAATTTCAGTATGGCCACCAAGGCTTGTTTCTCCCTTGGAAAAGCAATTAAGCCTGCAGAAAATAATTAAATACGTGATGAAGTGAAGCAAAAGTTGCTCAGCGTGTCCAACTCTTTGCAACCCAATGGACTGTAGCCTGCCAGGCTCCTCTGTCCATGGAGTTCTCCAGGCAAGAATACTGGAGTGGGCTGCCACTCCCTTCTCCAGGGGATCTTCCCAACTTAGGGATCAAACCCAGGTCTCAGACGTTGCAGGCGGATTCTTTACTGTCTGAGCCACCAGGAAGCCCCAACACATGATATCTTGCCATAATTAGAGGCTCGAGAGGGTTAATTATTTCAGTCTGTTGTAGGTTGCCCACTAAAACATTCAAAGCAAGCGTCCGGACAGTTACCGAGTTAATTTACAATACGAGGTCTTTTTAAGTCTCAGTCTTTTCCCTGCAGGACCATGCAGATTTGAGAAGCCATTTCTTCACAGTTGGGATGAAGCTAGAGACCGTGAACATGAGTCACATTTGCCCTGCATCCGTAACCAAGGTGAGCATCCGTCCCCCGCTCCTGACCTCCACCTCCGGAGTGGATCACATCGTAAGTCTTTCTGTTCCAAGCCAACCTGAGGGAATAGGCTCAGTGCCATGTAAACCCAGGAGAAAGGGCTTCCTCTGCAGCCCAGCCCTGTCTTAAGCTCCCGTTTTGGTCACTTACATTATGGAGCGAGTTTGATCAGGTGCCTCCTCTTGTAATGGGTGGGTGAACATCAGTTGTCCTCTGATAGTACGAAGTGCAGACGCTTGTGTCCTACAGTGACTTGGAGGAAGCTGCCGACAAGAAACTGAGTTTATAGCAGTGAACTCAGCCATTGAATATGTGCCACCTTGTCTTATTAACCGCATGACACTGAGCCTACCATTTGTCTGTGCTCATGAAAAGAACTGCTGATAAGTTTGCATACGTAGTATTTGAACTAATAATTGGGCTCCTCCTGCTACACTGATTATAGCCCATGTGATCTATTTTGAAAATACTTGAATGTGGTGATAAGCAAAGTCCTGTTTCCGGAGTGAGGGGGCAGGGAACACTTCACTTCCTTTCTTTCATCTGCTTTCACCGATTAAAGGAAAAGTCATACATCAACAATTCGCAGATTTAAAATGAAAGTACCATTTCATGTAAAGACATTTTTATTAACGAGCTGATAGTCTTTTAAGATTATAATTTCCCTTCCTCATCAAAGACGTCTCAGTCAGCTCACCTATCCTAACATCTAAAGTATGTGTTTCTACTTTAAATACACACACACACACATACATACATACACACACATACACACACACACACACACGCATACACACACATACTACTTATTGGAGGAAGAAATGACAACCCACTCCAGTGTTCTTGCCCAGGAAATTCCACGGACAGAGGAGCCTGGCAGGCTGCAGTCCATGATGTCACACAAGAGTTAGACATGACTGAGCATATCCACTATTTATATCATTTTATCAATGGTGGAAGAATCCAGCACATTTAGATTCTAGCCAACATGCTATTTTAGTTCCATTAGTGTGACCGAAATGATCAACTTAAACTTTTTCATGACTAGACCACTTTAAGAATATGTACTGAAACAGCAGCTATTGCCGTGACCATTTGGGTGAAATATATGTACTTCATTTGAAAGCTGTGCCAGTCTTCCTCCGGAGCATCAAGGAGTTAACCCTGGACGCTGTTGTCTTTTCTTTCAGGTTTTTAACAATCATTTTTTTCAAGTGACTATTGACGACCTCAGACCAGAGCCTAGTAAACTCTCGATGTTGTGCCATGCAGACTCTCTGGGGATCTTACCAGTTCAGTGGTGCCTTAAAAACGGAGTCAATCTCACCCCTCCCAAAGGTTTGTGTTTTGTGAAAACTGAGGACTCGTATTGTCACCAAAGTGATGCCTTTGTTGATGTGGAGACGTTTATGCCATAAACATTTCGGATGCCATGGGAAAACAGTGTGTTTCTTGGTTAGCTTGACAGAGGGTCTGTTACAGCTCCTTCAGGCTTCCCAGGTGGTGCTAGTGGTAAAGAACCCGCCTGCCGATGCAGGACACAGAAGAAATGCAGGTTTGGTACCTGGGTCGGGAAGATGCCCTGGAGGAGTACGTGGCAACCCGCTCCAGTACTCTTTCTTGGAGAATCCCATGGACAGAGGAGCCTGGCGGGCTCTATGCAGCCACACAGAGTTGGACACGGCTGAAGTGACTTAGCACACAGACGTGTACACACACACAGCTCCATCCCCTGGGGAGGCATGTGACCCTGGGCTCCTCTGTGAAACATTGCTACCCTTCTGTTACTGTATGATTGGCAGCTGTGTTTCTGCTGTGTGTTGAGAGAGGGTACAGAATTGCCAAGTGATTGGGATTAAAAACTTGAACGTGTCTGAGCTGTGGCTTTAAAAAGGCAGCAACCTGCTAACGAAACATTTCTTTAAAACGGTATTTCCAATAAGTTGACTTTTCCCTAGAGCCCAGTTGCTCTCAGATTTTCAGCACTTTGTTTCCATAAGACATGACAGTAATTAAGTTGGGAACCAGGTTGCATTCAAGTCCTCTTAAATTGAGACCCATAAACTATAGTATCAGTGAGTACCGTGCTGTACTTTACAGATGTGATTTCTTGTCCTTGTAATTCTAAGGTTTTTCCAGGGAAGATGCAGAGAGATGAAAGGTGAGAAGATGGATAGGAAAAGAAGGGGAATGAAGGAAGAGGAAAAAAACAAGAATAGAGAACTAAAATTCCGGGGAGATTTTGACAGATAATCTCAAATGAAATAGGGCTTTTGTGCTCATCTCTTCAGATCTCCGGAGACTGGGTTATATGTACATCAGTTTTGTTGCTCCTCACTTATTGTGGAATGACTATACTTTGCTGGGCTTTTATCCTAACTCACCCTCCAGTGTCAGCCCCATGGAAGAGATGCTTTTGAATTATTTCCATCTTGGCCCTTGCTGCTTCTCATTGAAGTTCTGCAGTAATGGAATTCAGCCTGATTATAATGTTTCTCCAAAACACTGCTTCCACTGTTTCCAGTGCCAAATTCATCGAGTCCTCAAAATGAGAATTTCCCTACAAGGAGACTTAGTTCCAGGGAGTTTATGTAACCTGCCCAGGACCCCACGCTTAGTAACAGGACCGGCAGTCAGGCTCCTGATTCTCTGCTCAGTTATGGGTGGTGAAGATTAGGATCACGTGGACTGTTTTTGTGTCCATTTGGGTGCCTGTGGATGACTCTACAAATCAGTGGGCCTCAGTTTTCAAGACTGGTAAATGGGGGCACCCCTGGTATTCCACAGATATTCTATAGCAGGGATCCCTGACTGCCGGAATCTGATGCCTGATGATCTGAGGTGGAGCTGATGTAATAATAATAGAAATAAAGTGCACAATAAATGTAATTCACTTGAGTCATCCAGAAACCATTCCCCCACCCCTGGTTCATGGAAAAATTGTCTTCCATGAAACCAGCCCCTGGTGCCAAAAAGGTTGGGGACCTCTGCTGTATAGAATCAAAGACATGATACAAATCCCAGTGTTCTTATAATTCTTTACGTGACAATACAAGTTCTGTGTTGTGTGCGTGCATGCTAAGTTGCTTCAGTCGTGTCTGACTCTTTGCTATGCTGTGGTTCCTCTCTCCATGGCGATTTTCTAGGCAAGGATACTGGAGTGGGTTGCCATGTCTTCCTCCAGGGGATCTTCCTGACTCAGGGATCGAACCTGCATCTCTTACATCTTCTGCATTGACAGGCGGGTTCTTTACCAGCAGTGCTACCTGGGAAGCCCAAGTTCTATGTTATGAACCATCTACTGGTTCAGGCAAAAGAAGTCTTCTCCTTCTGTGAAATGTCAGCAGCTGGCCAGTCGTAGAGTTGGAAAGCCCTCTGGCCATCTTTGTTTCTTCCCAACTTCTAATCGAAGTATGTGTGTGCAGATGAGTCTCTTGTCATTGAAGAAAAATGTCACAGATATCTAAAATGTTGCTTGGTTGGACTTGAAAAATTTCGAGTTTGTTCCTAGAAAAATAGGATCTATTTAAGAATTTTTAAAAATGAGTTGGGTATTTCCTCACATAGTTTTAAAAAATAGGAAAAACATTTATATCTGCATTTTGGATGTTTGATTGATGGATGGTAGAGGTTTAACATTTACCAGGGTCTTGAGAATTTTTAAATATGTTTCCAAAAAGAGATTATTCACATAGCTTGGAGCTTTACTAGTAAAATGGATGTGCCTATTTTGATAATTGCATTTTATGATACTAAGAAAATTGTTTTATATTAATATGGTTGAACTCTTAAATGTGCAGTGAAATGACAGTACAAATTTTTTTATAATATTAAATATTTTTTATATATCTTAAGCTTTTTATACCTACCCTTCAGCCATAATTACGACTTCTCTGTCACCTAAGTATTTTGTGATATATGGTAAAATGAAATTGTCTTCATGTAGTCTTCCAGACTGTTCCTTCCACTTTTGAAATTGAAGCATATCTTTTCCAGGAGGAATGTTTCTCTATTGGTATTATGTATCATTTGTCAAATACTGAGTAATGGTGATTAGTATCTTCCAATAAGAAAATCTCAGTGATAATCATTTTTTAAACCCTTAAAGCAAGAAGTGATCCATCAGTAATCTTTCAGTTCAGTTCAGTTCAGTCGGTCAGTCATGTCCAACACTTTGCAGTCGGTCAGTCACGTCCAACTCTTTGCAACCCCATGAATCGCAGCACACTAGGCCTCCCTGTCCATCACCAACTCCCGGAGTTTACCCAATCTCATCGAGTCAGTGATGCCATCCAGCCATCTCATCCTCGGTCGTCCCCTTCTCCTCCTGCCCCCAACCCCTCCCAGCATCAGGGTCTTTTCCAGTGAGTCAACTCTTCGCATGAGGTGGCCAAAGTACTGGAGTTTCAGCTTCAGCATCATTCCCTCCAAAGAAATCCCAGGACTGATTTCCTTTAGGATGGATTGGTTGGATTTCCTTGCTGTCCAAGGGACTCTCAAGAGTCTTCTCCAGCACCACAGTTCAAAAGCATCAATTCTTCAGCACTCAGCTTTCTTCACAGTCCAACTTTCACATCCATGCATGACCACTGGAAAAACCATAGCCTTGACTAGACGGACCTTTGTTGGCAAAGTAATGTCTCTGCTTTTTAATATGCTATCTAGGTTGGTCGTAACTTTCCTTCCAATGAGTAAGCGTCTTTTAATTTCATGGCTGCAGTCACCATCTGCAGTGATTTTGGAGCCCCCCAAAATAAAGTCTGACACTGTTGCCACTGTTTCCCCATCTATTTCCCATGAAGTGATGGGACCAGATGCCATAATCTTTGTTTTCTGAATGTTGAGCTTTAAGCCAACTTTTTCACTCTCCTCTTTCACTTTCATCAAGAGGCTTTTTAGTTCCTCTTCACTTTCTGCCATGAGGGTAGTGTCATCTGCATAGCTGAGGTAATCTTTAGGGGTTGTCTTTGGGCTGTAGGACTGTTGTCTTGAGATGGTAGAGCTTTTACATATAGTCTAGTAAAAAGAAAAGCAAAAACTTATATAGGTTTATAAATACGAGTAGATACTTAATGATAATAGAATCATGCCTTTTATGTGAACTCATCATAAGAAGAGAAATGCCCAGTAAAGTCATACTGAGATGGCACGGATTTCTCAGATGAGGTGGATATCCAAAAGAGAAAGGAAGAAGCAGGTCTGTTTTGCTGGAGTATGGAGGGACAGGTTCTCTCAGAATTGCTGGCAGGAATGCAGGTAGGTGCCAAGTATATGCAAGGCAGTTTGGGAAGTTTTACCAAAATTACAGATGCATTTAGCTGTTAACTTAGCGTTTCCACTTCTGGGAATTTCTCCTAAACTTACAATGTATTGATAATATGCATAAAAGTTTGGTCATTTTTGCAGCATGATGTGTAATAGCAAAAGACTTGGGAAAATCCAAGTGTCTCTCTGTATGGGGTTGGTTAACTCAATTTTAGGTGTTTATATAGTGAGCACTGTGCAGCTGTTGAAAAGAATGAGGCAGCTCTCTCTGTCTTGACCTGAGATGCTCTACAGGGTGTGCTGTGAGTGGGCGGGTCAATGGGTTACAGTACCATGCCTTTTTTTTGCTAGAAAAGAGGCTAGTAAGGGTGTATATTTTAATGTTTCTTTATGTATTGCTGCGTTGGGTCTTGGTTGCAGTGAGCACGTTTTCCTCTGGTTGTGTAGCACGGGTCTAGTTGCTCTGTGGCATGCGAGATCCTAGTTGAGCCCACATTCACCTGCATTTGTTAACCACTGGATCACCATGGACGTTCCAGGATGTGTATTTATGTTTGCACATATTCTTGTAAAGAGTGTCTGGAAGATTATGTAAGAAATTAATGAAAATGATGACTTGTATTTGGGAGCCTAGGGTATGGAGGTGGCAACCAGGGCAGCCAGGAACCAGACTTTTAACAGAATAGTTTTTAACTATTTTCATTTTTTATTTTCTCTTTGCTCTACATGAATGTTTTATTTATTCAAAAATGATCATATGTTATTATAAAAGGGTTTTTATAACTGAAAGTGGTATTAGAGATTACCTCATCACCTCCAATCATTATATATGTGGGGAAATTGAAGTTTAGTTGTGTTAAATGGTTTTTTAAGTTTTTTATAAGTCTTGGGGCTGAACTTGGCATAAAACTCCATTCTTAAGATCCCAAATTGAATGTGTTTTCTGTGTAACCACCCTTTATTGCTGTTTTCTCTCCCTGATACTTTGTAAAGTCCACCCTTCTCCGTAATTTGAGGGCATTTTGGTGGCCTTATGCAGGGCTGAGTGATGTCAGTGCACCATGACTTTCCCCTGACTGGAATGGTCTTTGGGTCAAAGCATTTGGAGAATTTCAGCTCTAGTGAATAAACTTCCAAATGTTTGCAGTTATAACAAAGATACAGCTTTAATTATTGAACTCCCTTACCACTTGGGGCTTCCCTGGACAGAGGAGCCTGGCAGGCTGCAGTCCATGGGGTCGCAAAGAGTTGGATACGACTGAGTGACTAACACTTATCACCACTTGGGGACACCATATTGACTGTGTCATATATGTAGTAAAGTGTTTTTATTTTTTTAATTAAAGTGAATTAAAATTGAGAGATGCTGGTGGTCTCGGTAGTGGTGATTTTATGGTTGTTTGAGATAACTTGTTACGTGCCTTATATATCAGCACCTAATCTGGCAAATCACGCTGTTGGATGCTTTCCAGCAGCCTTATTTGCTTCAGTAATGTATGAAAGTGTGTTGTTTTTAACTTGAATTCTGAGAGTGTGTAGGATTTATTATTTTTGTTGTTGTTGTTTAGTCGCTCTTTTGCAACCCAATGGGCTGTAGCAGCCCACCAGGCTCCTCTGTCCGTGGGATTTCCCAGGCAAGANTTGAGATAACTTGTTACGTGCCTTATATATCAGCACCTAATCTGGCAAATCACGCTGTTGGATGCTTTCCAGCAGCCTTATTTGCTTCAGTAATGTATGAAAGTGTGTTGTTTTTAACTTGAATTCTGAGAGTGTGTAGGATTTATTATTTTTGTTGTTGTTGTTTAGTCGCTCTTTTGCAACCCAATGGGCTGTAGCAGCCCACCAGGCTCCTCTGTCCGTGGGATTTCCCAGGCAAGAATAGTGGAGTGGGTTGCCGTTTCCTTCTCCAGGGGATCTTCCTGACCCAGGGATCGAACCCCTGTCTCCTGCATTGGCAGGCGGATTCTTTACTGCTGATTCTTTACCATGGAAGCCCAAGATTTATAATACATGTTGAAAACGCGTTCATGTTTTCTTGTAGGTATGTTTTCCATGAAAGCGTTACATTGTTTAGATTTGTGTTAGAACCATAAACACTGCATTGAATTACAACAGGTCTGAATCCCAAAAGAGAGCAATGCACTCATTCCCCAGTGTGAAACCGCTGATGAAGCAAGACCCCTGGTGATACAGGAGATGTGCAGACAACATACGTCCCTACTCACATTATTTTGACTCCATTCCTAGTTAAAAAAATCTGTCGCCAGATTCCAGATATAAATAGTCTAAGCTAGAATGGATCGAAATTTTTTAGCGTTGTCTCCGTTTGAGCAGGTGCTTTCTTTGTAAGCAAAGGACAGAATCTTGGCAATTTTACTGCATTCATTGCAGCCCAACAAACAGCGGTTCAGTGTTATAGCCACTTTGAAAGGGGATCAAACAAATAAATCAAGAAGGGAAAAATGCATATAGGTTATCAACCGTGACTTGCTGTGTTTAAATCATTTCATTAACCTCCTTGGTGCATAACATCCAAGGTTAGGCACAGAATCCCACCCCCCAGGGGATCTTTGCAGAGCATGTGAAGCCTGTATATTTCTGCTGTAAAATGTGCAAGCAAAAGCTGCTGCCTCTGCTAAGTCACTTCAGTTGTGTCTGACTCTGTGCGACCCCACAGACAGCAACCCACCAGGCTCTCCCGTCCCTGGGATTCTCCAGGCAAGAACACTGGAGTGGGTTGCCATTTCCTTCTCCAGTGCATGAACGTGAAAAATGAAGTCGCTCAAGTAAATCAATTATCTTTGTACTTCATCTCTCCTATTTAGCCATCTTAGTAGACACAGAACACAGTTTAAGAAGTAGAAGTGTTTTTCAGTGATTATTAAGACACACGGTGATGCACCCTAATTGGTATTCTCTTTTCCTCAGACATTGACTGTCATCTCCTATTTCAGACGTTCCAATGGGGGCAGAAAATAATAAACACATTCGTGGACCTCCCACCTTGATTGAAAAGAGGGCTACCATTTTGCCATATTTGATTCCGCTTTTTAAACAATGAAATAGAGCACTGCAGGTATTATTGGAGACCCAGTCGACCTTGACTCTTGTATTTCACACCGATCTGTCGTGAATCCAGTCCATATTCTCAAGGTCTGACCTGGTGCCATCATGACTGCTCATCCTGGTTGCTGTCAGATCTCCCCACTCTGTGGGTGGATTTTTTACATCTGAAAACATTCCTGATTGTTACAAGCTAAGCATCCCTCTTGCTCACTTATCCCTGAATTTACTCTGTTCTTTAAGATTCTTAAGCTAGTTTTGCCTTTGACAGTTGACGTTTATACGATATCAGATTCCATCCTGGGGACATATCTATATCTCCTAACATTGTTTATGAATCAGAATAACACTTTGAGCCTGACTCCCGACTTAGGGGTGTGCGTGTCACACTGTGACCTTCCATGCATTAAATAACTTCTCAACATTTATTCTAAAAGATAAGGACTTTGGATAAGGCTGGTGTTTATACTAACTGGACTTGTTTCCCTCCCCCATCTTTCCTTGTTTTTCTTTTTTTCTTTTTCTGTGCTATTCCATGAATGTAAAAACAGATTAATTCAATTGAAAATGAATGTGTAAATTTTCAAGATTGGCAGCTTGAAAGGTTGTGAAAATGAATGTCAACTAAAAATATGGAGGGAGGTGGTGGATTTCGAAGGCAGGGATTGCTCTTTTTAAAAAAAGAACACAGAATAGGAGCTTTTACTCCTGCGGTCCCTTTTTAAAAAAATTTTTTTGAGAGAGAAATCTTTTTTTAAAGCCTTGCCCTTCCCCCCCATCCCAAGTCACTGGCAAGGGACAGAAGACCGCCATGACTGCCTCGGTCGGGGTTGTCACGGTTCACTTCCTGGCGGCGGTGAGAGAGGTAACTTTCTCTTGTAATTGGATACAGTCCAGATTCTGTTAGTAAAGAAGTGGAAGGCTGACCCATTGTATTACTGAATTGGTTGGTGCTTTGATTATCTTTTAAAATAGAGCAAAGATGCTATGCCTTCAACATGTTTTTATTACTGAAATAATTCATGAACATGAATGAAAATTTAGAAAACACAAAGAGGTAAAAGAAAAAGTATCCAGAAGTCCTACCACTCAGATAATGATTTTGATATTTCCAAGTAACTTTTCCTTACATTTCCTCTAGTCCTTTTCTTTGCATATTTTAATGTCAGTTTAATAATTCTGTATATGGTTACAGCAGTCCTTTCATCTAAACTCACAATAATCATTTTTCATGATTTTTTTTTTAAGTAAACTAGACCTATGCAGTTTTCATGCCTGCATGAATTTCCACGGACTCAGCTAAGTTTCATATCATTTTCTATTTTTGGATATAAAAGTGTTTTTTTTTAATCCTCAGAATTATCACTAATAATGCCATTGTATCTTCATGTATCACATTTTATAAGTTTGAGGGGGTTTGTTTTTATGGGCTACATTCCCAGAAATGAAATCATTGTGTCAACGTTCATGGACGTTTTTACTGCTGAGTTCTATTTCAGAAGAATTGTCCACTTGCACAGCCAGTAGTCAATGTTTGCAAGCGGAGCTGTTCTATGTCAATTAATTTGTATCATAAGGAAATGGGTCATCGACCTGTTTCCTTCTGGACCTGTAACAGTTGGAACTTCATACAGAATAAACACTAATTAAAGCTTAAATAACCCTGGTGGTGGAGGTTCAACAGTCTCTGATGGCAGCTCATTGCAAAATTTAATAGCCCAGGGGGTTTTGATTTCCTTTTATTTTCTTTTCCTCTCTGCTGTTTTCCTCCCTCCTGGGTTTAAAACATGCTTTCCTGGCTGCGGTTAAGCCTTAGTACTTCTTGTTCTGTCTTTGTTGATTAATGAGTATAATTGACCCCTGTTGTCTCTATTATACGAGCCACAGCAGTTTGTTTTTTAATGTAGCAGTTATTTTCTGAGCTGTCACAAAAATGCCTTACAAAGCGAGCTCATTATCAGTTCCAAGGAGAAGAATTTCAAGTGAGACAGTGAATGAAGGTCTCTGAAGAGGAGGAGGAGGAGGAGGAGGAGGAGAAGTTGAAGCTGTTCAAATGTTCAAGAAAAGGAGAGAGTTCTGGGGGCAGGATAACGGCTTATTGCTCGGGTACCCAGCAAAACTTGGATATATCCTGAAATTAGTAGAATAAAAATCGCTCCCTGTAGAGTCTTGGCAACTGGGTATAGAAGGACTGATTGCAGGTCCAAGAAACCTTGAGTCCAGCGTTTATGGAGAGGATTGAAATCCATTAGAAGTTGGTGGTTGTGAATGTGATAGAACACCCAGGTAAAAGTCTTATCTGTACGAGGAGTAGAGGTGATCTGTTAAGTTGGAAAGTTTTATCTGAACAAGATGCTAACAGAATACCTAAATTTGATGTTCTTTCAGAAAATGGTTTGCTATTCATTTATAATAGTTTTTTCACCCCCATTTCTCCCTTCTCCCTTTACCCCATGATCTTGATGAGATTTTCCTTTGCTCACAAACTAACCCAGAGTGCAGCAGAGGTCCAGGGAAGAGAAACAGAACGAAAGGAGATCTTGGCTTTAACACAGCCGGTCCGCCCTGGCCCTGAGCAAGCAGGGTCCTTCTGTTGGAGGGCTCAGCTTGTCTCCAGCTGTTCGGTTGCCAGCTCTCCTGGGGAACGTCTTGCTATGGAACCTCTCTTGAACCCGTTGCATTTTTCTCTAGGAGAAGGGATGGAAGTTCACCACAGAGGGAAGGGAGAGTATCCTAAGTGGCAGTAATAAGTACTAGTGGCTCTGAGCCAGGGAATGCTACAGCTAGAGGAGACTTGGGGCTTCTCTGGTGGCTCAATCAGTGAAGAATCCGCCTGCAGTGCAGAAGGTGCGGGTTCAGGCCCTGGGTTCAGAAGATCCCCTGGAGAAGGAAATGGCAACCCACTCCAGCATTCTTGGGAAAATTCAGTGGGTGGGGGTGACTGGAGGGCTGCAGTCCATGGAGTCGCAAGAGTTGCACTCGACTTAACGACTAAACCTCCACCCAAGGAGACTTTGACGATCATTTCTTCCTTTTGTGGATTAGCAGGTAGGGAAGGTCAGGTACGGAAGACCTAATTTACTCTGACCTTGGTTCATTCCAGTCCTGTTAGAACTGGCTCTTAATCTAGTTCTCCTTTCTGGTTCAGTACTTTTTGTTCAGCGAGGGGATGTCTCACCAGCTTTTAGTGACTTCTTACCGGCTTTTAGGCATCTTTTAGTAAATTCTTCCATTCTTATATATTCATGGAAGGATTTGATCCAAAACAGTCCCAGAGAAAGTACTTGAAGTGGAAGATTACCTTGATGGTAAAGAAACTTGCAGTACCTTACTTAAGACACGTTTTGTTTATGAATAGTCCGAAGAAAGTTGATTTGGTTGCTTCCAGAAACCTCTACTGCCAGAGCCCTCTGGCTGGAGGGGCAGCTCTGAGGGGAAGGGCATGTGGAAGAACGTGCAGAACATCTTCATAACTAGCTGCAGAGTACCCAGCATCTTAGGACTCCGAGACATCTCATCTTCTTGCTTGAGGAACTGTCATTCATTGCAGGGATGTCTCAGGAACAAGGTGGGCAGGGAGAGGCTCTGCCACTGATGGTGGGGAGGGGAGGGTCAAAGGTCAGTCCCCAGATCAGGAAGATGGCTGCCTTCTTGGTTAACCCTCACTCTCATCTTTAAAACAATTGAGTAACTGGAGCTTACTTAATGAAAAGTATACTATTTTGTACGCATGTAAGTTGGAAGCAAACAGTATCTTGAGTGTCTTCAGTGTGGGAATTTCTGTAGTCTTTGCAGCTGTGGGATTTAGTAACAGAATCCCCCACGTTAAGTGAATTTGCAGGTGCAGAATTTATGATGATACGGGGCAAAGAAATCAGGGGGGCTTGGGTTAAGAATATACTTCAGAAATCCCTTATAGATTTGTTTTATATATACTTGGACCAGTGAAGAGAGAATTGAAAATGATGGTTATAGGGACATTTGTACACTTTCAGTTAATCCTGATTGGTACTGTATTTTTTTTTTTCCAGTTGTCTTCCTGTGTTTATAGGAAATGCAGATGACACTCACATTAAGAGATATTTTCCTCTCTAGGTTCAGTCATACACTCAACATTTCTTGTTTTACGTTTTAAACTTCTCACATGTCTTGTCCTGGTGGTCATGATGGATCTATATATATATTGTATAATTATGTAGCTCTCCCCATCCCCAGATGAAATGAATAAAGAAACACATTAAATTTAGTACATATGAATAGTTGGCTCTCAAACTCCCCAGCATCTCAAATGTGCCCGCAAAACTTCCCCCAGAGAGGCCCACCTTCTCATGAGGGTCCTCGTTTTTCCTTCCTTTTTCATCACTTCGAAGGGAAGGTTTATTCCTCCCGCTTTCCATATGTGTGGAGGCTTTCTTGCTACAATCTCAACTTACTCTTTTGCTGTTGGTCTTACCTTCTGCTGCTCCTTAAAGATTACTCCTCTCTAGTGGTGTTTTCTGATAGAATCTTGCAGTTTGCACGAAGACGTCGAGATGTGAGCTCGCGGGAGCTCAGAGCCACTATGAAGGCACGTTGCTGTGTTCTTGCACAGAGCCTCGTGCGCGTCTGTTTTGTGTGACAGTCTCATCTGTTCTTCCCAAAGCAAGTCCCCCTCTCTGCCTGTGCTGATGAGGGCAGATACCCTCCTTCATCTGATTTCAGGCCCTGAATTACGGTGATGTGGTGCGCCTTCCCTGTATTTAGAACTTTA
>SJXO01007296.1:119357-131482 GCA_006408615.1 Connochaetes taurinus | reverse complement strand
CTCCTTTTCCTATTTGGAACCAGTCTGTTATTCCATGTCCAATTCTAACTGTTGCTTCCTGACCTGCATACAGATTTCTCAAGAGGCAGGTCAGGTGGTCTGGTATTCCCATCTCTTTCAGAATTTTCCACAGTTGGGGTGATCCACACAGTCAAAGGCTTTGGCATAGTCAATAAAGCAGAAATAGATGTTTTTCTGGAACTCTCTTGCCTTTTTGATGATCCAGCAGATGTTGGCAATTTGATCTCTGGTTCCTCTGCCTTTTCTAAAACCAGTTTGAACATCTGATAATTCACGTTTCACATATCGTTGAAGCCTGGTTTGGAGAATTTTGAGCATTACTTTATTAGCATGTGAGATGAGTGCAATTGTGTGGTAGTTTGAGCATTCTTTGGCATTGCCTTTCTTTGGGATTGGAATGAAAACTGACCTTTTCCAGTCCTGTGGCCACTGCTGAGTTTTCCAAATTTGCTGGCATATTGAGTGCAGCACTTTCATAGCAACAACCTTTAGGATTTGAAATAGTTCAACTGGAATTCCATCACCTCCACTAGCTTTGTTCGTACTGATGTTTCCTAAGTCTCACTTGACTTCACATTCCAGATGTCTGGCTCTAGGTGAGTGTTCATTCTATCGTGATTCTCTGAGTTGTGAAGATCTTTTTTTGTATATTCTTCTGTGCCATATCGTCTTAGTATCTTCAGCTTCTGTTAGGTCCATACAATTTCTGTTCTTTTTTGAGCCTATCTTTGCATGAAATGTTCCCTTAGCATCTCTAATTTTCTTGAAGAGATCTCTAGTCTTTTCCATTCTGTTGTTTTGCTCTATTTCTTTACACTGATTAATGAGGAAGGCTTTCTTATCTCTCCTTGCTTTGTTCATTCTATCGTGATTCTCTGAGTTGTGAAGATCTTTTTTTGTATATTCTTCTGTGCCATATCGTCTTAGTATCTTCAGCTTCTGTTAGGTCCATACAATTTCTGTTCTTTTTTGAGCCTATCTTTGCATGAAATGTTCCCTTAGCATCTCTAATTTTCTTGAAGAGATCTCTAGTCTTTTCCATTCTGTTGTTTTGCTCTATTTCTTTACACTGATTAATGAGGAAGGCTTTCTTATCTCTCCTTGCTGATCTTTGGAACGCTGCATTCAAATGGGTATATCTTTCCTTTTCTCCTTTGCTTTTCACTTCTCTTCTTTTCACAGCCACTTGTAAGGCCTCCCCAGACAGACATTTTGCTTTTCTGCGTCTCTTTTTCTTGGGGCTGGTCTTGATCCCTGCCTCCTGTGCAGTGTCTCGGATCTCTGTCCATAGATCATCAGGCACTCTGTCTATCAGATCTAACCCCTTGAATTTATTTGTCACTTCCATTGTATAATCACAAGGGATTTGATTTAGGTCATACTTGAACGGTCTAGTGGTTTTCCCTACTTTCTTAAATTTAAGTCTGAATTTCACAATAAGGAGTTTATGATATGAGTCACAGTCAGCTCCCAGTCTTGTTTATGCTGTCTGTATAGAGCTTCTCCATCTTTGGCTGCAAAGAATATAACTAATCTGATTTAGGTGTTTACCATCTGGTGATGTCCATGTGTAGAGTCTTCTCTTGCTTTGTTGGAAGAGAGTGTTTGCAATGACTAGTACGTTCTCTTGGCCAAACGCTATTAGCCTTTGTCCTTCTTTACTCTGTATTCCAAGGCCAATTACTGTACTCCAACCTATTACTGTACTCCAAGAAATTACTCCAGTAATGGCAATTACTGCTGTGCTTAGTCACTCAGTTGTGTCTGACTCTTTGTGATCCCAGAGACTGTAGCCCGCCAGGATCCTTTGTCCATAGTATTCTCCAGGCAAGAATACTCGAGTGGGTTGTGATGCCCTCCTCCAGGGGTTCTTCCTCATTCAGGGATTGGACCCATTTCTTCCACATTGCAGGCAGATTCTCTACTGTCTGAGCCACCAGGGAACCTATTAGGGGAGGAGACCCTAAAGCTACTGTGATTTTGTAGTATCTATTTATGTGTAGAAAATAGTGTTCAGACCCTGACCTCACATACCAATTTTTTGGAAATGGGATTTGTTGTGTCTTGCTTACTTCTTTGTGAAAAATGTGTATTTTGGGTTGGCAAAAAAGCTTGTTTTGGTTTTTCTGTAACATATTTTGGAAAAACTGGAATGAACTATTATGGCCATACATTTTATTCCCAACATTATTAGGAAATTGTAAGTTTGCATTCACTAATTAGTTGTTATTTAGTTAATAATAAGCTTAAAAATATTGCTTACTATTCCCAAAAACTAGCCCTCAACCTGGATTCAACATGCTGACAGTCGCAGATACTAAAAGCAAAGTCTGGCAAATGTTGTAGCAAAATGATGCAAAGTAGGGATACTGAGAGCTACTTACTACATTTACACTTTTTCAGTTCAGAATTGATAGTATGTTGGCATAAAGCAGAGCTGGTTGTAGCATTGGAGATACAATAAAATGGGACTACTAATGTGAATGATTTTAAAATAAATAAACATTTTAAAATAAATAAAAATAAATTATATAATTTTTAATTTAAACAATAAGTTGCAAAGATATTTCAGAGTTTTCAACATACCTCACTGTACATTGTTAGTAGGAATGCAAAATGTTGCAGCTGCTATGGAAAATGGTATAGAGGTTCTCTATTAAGATGAAGATTGAATTGTACATGCTCCGAAATTCTGCTTATGGGTATTATCTTAAATATTTGAGGTCAAGCTTTCAAAAATATTTTAGCATTCCCACATTCACTGTAGAACCATTCACAATAGCCAAGGTGAGAAACAACTGAAATGTCAGTTCCAACAGAGAGTTGGAAAAAAGAATGTGGTGCAGATGTAAACAGTGGAATACAATCTTCCCTTAAAAAAGATGGAAATTGTGTAATATATGACCACATGGATGAAACCTGAGGACATTACGCTGAATGAAAATGTCAATCATAGAAAGGCAAATACTGCAGGATTCCACTTATATGATATATCAAAATCAAGGGGTAGAATAATAGTTACCAGAGGCTAGTGGAGAGGAAAGCAGGAATTTACAAATTATGGTCAAGAAGTTTCAATTTAGGAAGACACACACAGCTGTACTGTACAAAACTATATGTGTAGTAAACAGTACTGTACTGTACACTTAAAAATATCTTAAGAAGGTAGATATCATATTGTGTTCTTACCACAGTAAAATAAAATTTAAGAAAGAGTTAATGGTACAACATCTACTTCTGCTTTATTGACTGTGCCAAAGCCTTTGACTGTATGGATCACAATAAACTGTGGAAAATTCTGAAAGAGATGGGAATACCAGACCACATGACCTGCCTCTTGAGAAACCTGTATGCAGGCCAGGAAGCAACAGCTAGAACTGGACATGGAACAACAGACTGGTTCCAAATAGGAAAAGGAGCACATCAAGGATGTATATTGTCACCCTGCTTATTTAACTTCTATGCAGAGTACATCATGAGAAACGCTGGACTGGAGGAAGCACAAGCTGGAATCAAGATTGCTGGGAGAAATATCAACAACCTCAGATATACAGATGACACCATCCTTATGGCAGAAAGTGAAGAAGAACTAAAAGCCTCTTGATGAAAGTGAAAGAGAAGAGTGAAAAAGTTGGCTTAAAGCTCAACATTCAGAAAACTAAGATCATGGCATCTGGTTCCATCACTTCATGGCAAATAGATGGGGAAACAGTAGAAACAGTGGCTGACTTTATTTTTCTGCACTCCAAAATCACTGCAGATGGTGATTGCCACCATGAAATTAAAAGACGCTTATTCCTTTGAAGGAAAGTTGTGACCAAGCTAGACAAAGGTCCGTCTAGTAAAGGCTATGGTTTTTCCAGTAGTCATGTACAGACGTGAAAGTTGGACTATAAAGAATGCTGAGCACCGAAGAATTGATGCTTTTGAACTGTGGTGTTGGAGAAGACTCTTGAGAGTCCCTTGGACTGCAAGGAGATCCAACCAGTACATCCTAAAGGAGACCAGTCCTGGGTGTTCATTGGAAAACTGCAATACTCCAATACTTTGGCCACCTGATGCAAAGAGCTGACTCATTGGAAAAGACCCTGATGCTGGGAAAGATTGAGGGCAGGAGGAGCAGGGGATAACAGAGGATGAGATGGCTGTATGGCATCACCGACTCAAGGGACATGGGTTTGGGTGGACTCCGGGAGTTGGTGAAGGACAGGGTGGCCTGGCGTGCTGCAGTTCATGGGGTCGCAAAGAGTCAGACACGACTGAGTGACTGAACGGAATTGAACCGATGATGACTAAAATTTACATTTTATTTGGATTCCATTGGGTTTGTTTTTTCCCACTAATACACTCTTTTCTTTCTGAGATGTAATCCGGGGCACCATATTGGATTAGTTTTCACATCTCCTCAGTATCCTCTGGTCTGAAACAGTGTTTCACTCTTTCCCCGTTTTTTTCTTGACCTTGATAATTGTAAGGAATATTGGTGGTATCCTGAAGAATATTCCGGATATGGGTTTACCTAATGATTCTCTCATATTAAACTGGGATTGTAAATTTTTGGTATAGTTTTATCACAGCGGTGAAGCTTTTCTCCTGGCATCATATCAGGCGTGAATGATATCCATATTACATCACTGGAGAAGATCACCTTTTTCTTTCGCTTAAGGCAGAGCTGGCCAAGTTTCTCTACTCTAAACTTGAATGCTGGATTTGAAATGCAGTTAATGACAATTATTTCTATATTTTTTTCCATATTTCAAAGTCTACATTTCATGTTTATTCAATGAATACCTATTATTTCAAAAGTTCAGTATCAAAAAAGTAATTAATGGGATAAATGTAGTGGTGTAATTATCTTTAATGATTTAGAAGAAAATGCATCCACTAAAATGACACAAGAGACAGTGTTTCACCTAATTAAATGGTTTCTGGTCCACTGAGTAATACTCCAATTACAATTCTATGTACTTCATATAATCATGGTTATGGGGGGAAATATAAGACCCAGGGTTTGGCAGAATTTAGACAGTGAATTCAGCTTTAAATTTTTCTTTGTATTTTTTGATATTTCTAATGTCCCTAGAAATAAAATGCCATTTTCCTGGCATGCACATTGAAATATACTACCATTTTTGCAAGCCTAAATTCTTTGAATATCTTAAAGAATATTTGAATGCTAAGAAGAAATATACCTGAGATCCATTAATCCTAAAAAGAAATTCTCAGTAAATTAATCAAGAACATCTGGTTTCAGGTCAGTTCATGTTTCTTTCTGTATCTTTCAAATTAAGTGGAAAAGATGGAGCTACAGCTCATAGAGATTACTCCACAAACTATAGACAGTCCCTTTCTATGATCAGAAACATTGTAATTTGCACTAATATGGCATGAAGTGGTTTTGACAATTAAGATTTGTAGTAATGAAACTGGCAGCAATGAGCAATAGGGAACTTGCAGAAATACATAGAATTCTGTAATTCCATAAAGTTAGTTCCAATCTGAGTACAAACCTACCATTAATCCACTGATTTTCTCCAAAAGCATTTGAAATTGGTAAGGTTGAACGACAAATCAAATGTTCAGTCTCTTTTGTTATCCCATCAGTAAACGAAAACAGTGATTCCAGTCTCCCTAATATACCACGGTATTGGTAATACTTTCAAATGTTGAAGGAAAGCCGTTTATTAAAATAGTCTGAATAATAATGGGTATTTACAATGTATCCGCCCAGTCCCTCTTGCTATTGGAAAAAATATTCTGATGACACATTATTTATGTCTAGGATTGTTTGTAGTGGATATCAAGTGGGCCTTCATGGAGCTGAGCCTGTAGCCTGACACTTGATCTGGACAAAACTAAGACGAAGCAGACCATCCATCTAATTTTACTGAAGTCTTATGTCTGTATCTCAGGGCCATTCATGTTAAGGCATGGCAGCTCTTTCTTCCCCAACTTCTCCAAGTTTGCCTCATCATAATAGAGGTTTACTCATTGGTAGAGAAAATCTATAATTTTCACTGTATCTTGACTATCTTGAATGCATTTTGTATAAAATTATTGTTGGTTAATATAATTAATTATATATAATTTATAAATATAAACTATATCCTTTTTTGTTGGCTCATAACATTATATATGCTTTATATTATATATTTATTTATATATTGGTGGCTGAGACAGTAAAGAATCTGTCTGCAGTAGACCTGGGTTTGATCTCTGAATTGGGAAAATGCCCGGGAGAAGGGAATGGCAATCCACTCTAGTATTCTTACCTGAGAATCACATGGAAAGAGAAAGCCAGTGGGCTACAGTCCATGGTTTTTCAAAGAGTCAGACACAAGAAATAACTAACACTCACTTATAATTTTAGATACATATCAAAAAGGTTTAGCTGCTAAGTCATAGTGGAGTGGGTTGCCGTCTCCTCCAGGGGTCTTCCCCACCTAGGGTTTGAGCTCAGGTCTGCTGCTTTGCAGGTGGTCTCCTGCATTGCGGGTGGATTATTTACTGACTCAGGCATCAGGGAGGCCCACAGCAATACTGGAGTGGGTTGCCATTTGCTTCTCCAGGGAATCTTCCCCACCCAGGAATCGAACCTGTGTCTCCTACATTGAAAGTGGATTCTTTACCATTAAGCCACTGTGAAAGCCTTATACATTAAAATAGATGATCTAAAATCACATTTACAAATAATTAATATGCTAATTAGATTCAATTCAATGTTAAGCAAAATGTCAATATAAAAACCCAAAAATTATCCCAGGAGGCAGTATAACCTTAATGGAGGTTTTGATGGAAGGTACAAGATTATTTCTAAATAAGATTCTATAATTAATTTAAGCACAAGATGGAAGGCATAAACTAGTTACAACTTAAGATTTATGCCAATTCACAAACTTTACAGGTGCTTAATTCTTTAATATGACTAGAATATAGAAAAAGTTATACCAAGATTATATGGCACCTTTTACACATCAGGTGATCTCCTTGATCCTTGGTGTAACTCTTAGAACCATAACACAGTACTCTGCTTCTTTTTGGCATCTCAAAATTTTGTGATTTACAATTTCTCTTGTGTTCCAAATTTATATTTTAGTTGTATATTAACAATACTAACCAAGGGCTAAATTTTAAACGACAGGGTGAATAGTCTGTATTTTAGTGGTTCTCATAATTTATCATGCATCAGAAATCACCTGGAGGGCTGGATAAATCACAAACTGTGGGCTCCATTCCAGAGTCTTTGATTCAGGACGTTGGAGACAGGGCTTGAGCATTTGCAACCCTAACATATTCTTAGGTGTCCCTGCTGCTGGTGGTTTGAGGACCATACCCAGAGAATATATACCAACTCCATGGAGACATAGGAAGCTTCTGTCTTCTCTGTTTCTCTTTTCTATTCATTTCTATTTTTTAGGAATAATGTTCGGTCCTTTGTTCAACAGGAATCATGCTGCTATCAGAAGGAAACCAGAGTTTCATACCCACATTTATTCTCCTGGGTTTTTCAGAATATCCAGAACTCCAGGTCCCACTTTTCCTTGTTTTCTTGTCTATCTACACAATCACTGTGGTGGGGAATTTAGGCATGATCATAATCATCAAGGTCAATTCAAAACTCCACACGATCATGTACTTTTTCCTTAGTCACTTGTCCTTTGTTGATTTCTGTTTTTCTACTGTAGTTACACCCAAACTGTTGGAGAATTTGATTGTGGAGGACAGAACCATCTCTTTCTCTGGCTGCATTGCACAATTTTGTTTCGCTTGCCTGTTTGGTGTAGCAGAAACGTTCATGTTAGCAGCAATGGCCTATGACCGCTTTGTGGCCATCTGCAGCCCCTTGCTCTATACCACTGCGATGTCTCCGAAGCACTGTGCTCTCTTGGTGGCTGGCTCTTACTCATGGGGTGTAGTGTGCTCCGTGACACTCACATATTTTCTTCTTGCATTGTCTTATTGCAAGTCTAGCACCATAAATAATTTTATCTGTGACCACTCTGTAATTGTTTCTGTCTCCTGCTCAGATCCCTATATCAGTCAGATGTTATGTTCTATTATTGCCATGTTCAATGAGGCGAGCAGCCTGGTGATTATTCTGATGTCCTATATATTCATTTTTATCACTGTTATGGGGATGCCATCTGCAAGTGGGCGCTGGAAAACCTTCTCCACCTGTGCTTCCCACCTGACAGCCATCAGCATCTTCCATGGAA
Organism: Connochaetes taurinus; assembly: GCA_006408615.1. NCBI lineage: Eukaryota > Metazoa > Chordata > Mammalia > Artiodactyla > Bovidae > Connochaetes > Connochaetes taurinus. The sequence continues at coordinate 123,245 of SJXO01007296.1, read as the reverse complement.
CCATCCTTTTCCTTTTCTGCATTCCTAACCCCAAAACTTCTTGGCTCACAGTCAAAGTGACTTCTGTGTTTTACACAGTAATGATTCCTATGCTGAACCCCTTGATCTACAGCTTGAGGAACAAAGAAGTAAAAAATACATTCACAAGATTAATTTTCACAAAACCGCTTTGTCATTATGCATAATATTTTAAAATTCATTATTTTATTTCTGAAAAAAATAAATGATATCCTATGCTATAGATTGTTCAGTTCTTGTGGTGCAATTGATGATTCAAATCTTTTGATAAATATGCTTTAGATTAATATATCCATGGCAGGATAGCAGTTTATTGATGATTATTGATTTTTGCATCCATTAATGTTTAGTAAAATAGCTATAAACCACATGTAAACCAAAATTTTAAAAAATGACTGCTTTTTGTAGTATTTGTAAGTCATTTTTGAGTGAATTCAAATGTATTAAAAGTTTACGGGTGTATGATGAAATAAACTACATTTTTCTGCCTTGGCCTGTTGGCATGTACATCATAAGAAAAATGATTAAGGAGAAGTTTCAAGCTTCACACAAAGAAGGCATAAAACTTTATGATGACTTCCTCTTGAAAACACAAGTCTGGGAAAATTAAAGACAAGAGGGCAACATGGACTCCAAGAACAAATCAATCAAACACACAGTAACAATAAAATATGAGTAACCAACCAACAACACAATTATTCCAATCATGCAGTGACCAAGTGTTGTCTTAGACTAAAGTGCTTAGGCATGCATGACAGCAATCTGTCCTTCACTATATCCCAGAGTTTGCTCATACACGTGTCCATTAAGTCAGTGAAGCTATTCAACTATCTCATCCTCTGTTGCCCACTTCTCTGCCTGCCCTCAACCTTTCCCAGCATCAGGGTCTTTTCCAGTGAGTCAGCTCTTCTCATTTGGTGGCCAAAGTGTAGGAGCTTCAGCTTCAGCCTCAGTCCTTCCAATGAGAATTCAGGGTTGATCTCCTGTAGGACTGACCTGGTTTGATCTCCTTGCTGTTCAATGGACTCTTAAGAGTTTTCTCCAGCACCACAATTTGAAAGCAACAATTCAGCCCTCAGCCTTCTTTATGGTCCAACACTCACATCTATACATGACTACTGGAAAAACCATAACTTGGACTATATGGACCCTTGTCAACAAGTGATGCCTCTGCTTTTTAATACACTGTCTATGATCATCATAGCTTTCTTTCCAAGAAATCATAGATGAATGAATCATAGATGTAAACATAAAAATGAAAACTAAAAAAATATTTAGCATAAAACAGAAAAGATCTTTCAAAAGTTAGGATGATAATTTTTTGAGTGAACATAAAAAGGATGGATCTTTAAAAAACAAAAAAAAGGAGCTTCATCGCCATTAAAAACATATGGTAAAAGTTTCTTAAGCATAAATGACACCATTAATAAGGTGAAAATACAAGCCATAGATTGTGAGTAAGTATTTGCAAAACTTATATTTGATAAATGATTTCAATGTAAAACATACAGACGAAGTCTTTATACTCAATACAAGCAAAAAGCCTACTTAAAGTTTTGATGAACCATCTGAGTACACATGTGACAAAACAGAACACACAAATAAACACATGAAAAAATAGTAAGTATAGCTAGTCATCAATGACATTCTTATTAAAATTAAAGCTTAAACCACAAGGAGAAACTACTGTGCTCCATTTAGAATAGCTAAAATGAATAAGAGTTTCAAATACTGGTGAAAATGTGGGGCGAGTTAAATGCTTATGCATTTCAGATAAGAGTACAGGGTTAAATAACTTTGAAAATAGTTTAGCAGTATGTTATGAAGTTACACAAGGACTTCCCAGACTATTATGCTACAGAAACTGTGATAGCAGTTTAAGCCTCGAAGTTGGTGGCAATTTGTTGTGCAGCATGGAAAACTAATATCCAACAAGGTTGCTAGCTCTGAGTGACTAGGGTGTAGATACTGGCTCCAAAGCTAGTCTAGGGGACAGAGGTGTCAGCAGTGGGGGGAAGATGCATTGTGGAACTCAAGCCTATCTCAGTGAGAGAATAACCATGCAGACTTGTGGGATTTTGGATCAAGCCATACTATGTACAATAATACTATGCCTGGTGGGAAACAGCCCTGGTGTGTTATGCCTTCCTGGTAGAGCCTGGCAAGTGTTAGTCAGGTTGTCAGGAGCCTAGGGAAAGCATTTGTTGCTGTTGTTTAGTCACTAAATTGTATCCAAATCTTTTGCATATCCATGGACTGCAGCCCACTAGGCTTCTCTGTCCAAAAGATTTCCCAGGCAAGAATACTGGAGTGGGTGGCCATTTTCTTTATTAAAGGTTATTCCCAACTCCAAGCAGGGATAGAACCTACGTCTCCTGCACTGCAGCCGAGCCACCAGGCAAGCCAGTGGCTCTAATTGTGTGATATTTCAGTATAGTAGAACCAGTGGATTGATTGACACTCAGAGGTTTTAGAGATTTAAACATGTTTCCAAAATGCATTTTCCATTTATAAGAGACTGTATTATTTAATTGTATTAATATAAGCTTGAAAGTGTGGATTGTTTACATGCATTGCTTATAAGAAAACACAGTTTAGTTTCATAAAGAACATCACTGTTTCTGAAGACAATAATATTTATTTAGGTTAAGCAATAAAATCAGAAACCAAGTTATATTGTTTATACATCTCAAAACACATGCACTTCATACACAGAATGGCAAAGAAAAAATCACACAGTAAATATATATAATAAATTTAATATCTCTGAACAGTTTCCTTTTAGCTTATCTTTTGTTTTGGGTTTTATTGTAGTCACCAAGTTTTCTTATTCAGTTCATATACATTTTTATAATTATTTTTAAAGAAATTAATGAAATGGGCTCCTTGAGGTGCCATCTCCAGTGATTCAGAAGGAACTACCTTCTTGCAAATTGCCACATGAAAAAAACATTCAAGCTAATTTGTTCATGTGTGATATAAAAATAAATACCTCAAGAAATACTCTCTAGGGCCTAAATCCCCAAGGTCATGGAAGCGTACATAAGCCCTACATTTTGTTCATAGGAATCAGATTCAGCTTCCACATGTCTCTCTCCCTTTCTCTGTTTCTTCCTTTCTCTGAGTTTTTCTGGATATTAAGAAAGAAGTATATTCCAGTCACATTAAGTTTTGGGGGGCTCCTCCTCTATTGGTTAACTCCTTAAGGTTTTACATGCTGTCTGAATTCTGAGTGGAAACTCCCCTGGAGACAATTTACAGTAGAGACAGACTCTTCAGGTGAGCTGGTTTCGGGCGGGATGCTCTGTGTTTCTTTTCCCCCCTTTGGGGAGCACTGGGATCCTGAAGCCTCTGAAGCAGTGGGCACTGTCACTCTCCGTGCGGTAATATCTCCCAAGTCCAGTTTCCTGAAGGCTGAGCTTTGATCTCCTCCCCCTTCACTGGGGTATCATCCTGGATTTTCCTTAGAGAATATCCACACTGTGCTTTGCAGAGTAGTCACAATGAACTTTTTCTTTATTTATTTATTTTTAATTTAATTTAACTTTTTAAAAATTTTATTTTTACTTTATTTTACTTTATTGTAAAGTAAAATTTATGTACAGTATTTAAAATACTGTATTGGTTTTGCCATACATTGACATGAATCCACCACGGGTGTATACAAGCTCCCAATCCTGAATCCCCCTCCCACCTCCCACCCCATATCATCTCTCTGGATCATCCCCATGCACCAGCCCCAAGCATCCTGTATCCTGTATCGAACATAGACTGGCACTTCATTTCTTACATGATAGTATACATGTTTCAATGCCATTCTCCCAATCATCCCACCCTCTCCCTCAGAGTCCAAAAGTATGTTCTATACAT
>SJXO01007296.1:91766-117300 GCA_006408615.1 Connochaetes taurinus | reverse complement strand
TTGAGGTATGTTCCTTCTATTCCTGCTTTCTGAAGAGTTTTTATCATAAATGGATGTTGAATTTTGTCAAAGGCCTTCTCTGCATCTATTGAGATAATCATATGGCTTTTATTTTTCAATTTGTTAATGTGGAGAATTACATTGATTGATTTGCGGATATTGAAGAATCCTTGCATCCCTGGGATAAAGGCCACTTGGTCATGGTGCATAATCTTATTAATGTGTTGTTGGATTCTGATTGCTAGAATTTTGTTGAGGATTTTTACATCTATGTTCATCAGTGATATTCGCCTGTAGTTTTCTTTTTTTGTGGCGTCTTTGTCAGGTTTTGGTATTAGGGTGATGGTGGCCTCATAGAATGAGTTTGGAAGTTTACCTTCCTCTGCAATTTTCTGGAAGAGTTTGAGTAGGATAGGTGTTAGCTCGCCTGGGAATTCCTCAACACCTCTAAATTGACTCGAAAGAAGGTAAGAATCATCTGTATAAAATAATAATGAACCCCATAATGTACAATTCCATTTTTCTGACAGTAATGTCTGCAGGTGTGTCAAGGGTGTGGAAAATATGGCTGAAGTGAAAAGGAAAATTGTGCTTGTGGTAGTAATTTGCATGAAATGCTTTATATATTGTTCAAGTGCTGCATCAGTATGTAAGAAAAGAGGAAATTGCTGGCATTATATTCTGAGAATATTGACTTGATTAAAGAAGGTTGAAAATTGAAGAATATAGCTAGGATAAGGGTTTAGATAAAACAGAGCAGAGAAATTTAGATTTGATAAATTAGTTAATAGGGAGAAATTAAAGTTTTTTAGAGTCAGAAACTGTTATAACAGCCACAGTAATCAAGAAAAGAAGAAAGTGATTTTCTCACAATGCAGGTTAGCAGCAGCACAGGGCAGCTGGCTGAGCCTCGGTGACCGCGAGATTAAAAAGGGATGATTAATAAGAGTCAGATAATGGTGAGAAAACACAGAGGAAACAGAGACAGTTATTGAAGGACAGTGATTGATGAATTAGCATGAACAGGGTCAAGAGGAAATTCAGAAAAAGAGCTGAGCTACTCTTTGACGTCACAAACTGTTCCTGCAGTTCTGTTGCTGCCAACTTTGAACCTTGATCTGTTTCTTAGATTGTTTACAATAATAGGTGTTTAAAAATAATACCAATTATTCAAAGTATTAAGAATTAAAATGGATGAGGGTGGGAAAACCTATATATTTTGAACTGCACAACTGTCAGACTTTGTGCTAATTATATTAATGTCATCTCCTAACAATACTTATACAGCTATAAAATATATATTATCATGTCATTATTACTGATAAAGAAGCTGAGGCTCATAAAATCTGAGTGATTCACCAAAGATCATACAGCAAATGCCAAAGCTTGGAGATGAATTTAAATCTATGTTTCCAGCTCCTTGCTTCTTTCACTGTGCCAGTCTGTCTGTCACTAACTCTCTTCCACTTCCCACCCATTCCCTTTTCTGCATATAGGAAATACATTTTTTGAGTGTCAAAAGTACCATGAAGCTATCAAGAAATAATGAATTATTTCTCCCTTCACATGGTCAGACAAAACTAAAATTGCATCTGTGTTTATGAGAGTCGAACTAATAGTCCCTTTATTAATGAATATTTCAGATGTGCGCTTGTCATCGGTTAAACTTATTTTAAAATCTTTGCTAAATAAATATACTTCTGTTGTTATAAACTGCTTACCAGTACAAGATGCTTTTGGTTTCTCAAAATAATGTAGACAAATAATGATAGTATGACTCAAAGCAAGATTATCACCTGTAGTTTTAATCAAACTCAATATTCCAGTCACCAGAAGTTTTGAGGGTGATAATGTAACCACTTGTGTTTATTGTTGTATTCTGTGATTTTCTTGAGAAACAGTATAGAATGTGAAAGAGTTGAGCAAGATATATTTTAAGTTACTCTGTAATTCAGATATTCTATAAGCCTTTAATGCTATAAGATTCCTAATAAATCTATTAGATTAAAAATATTGATAGCAGGTTAAGAGATATTGATCAAAGAGTTTAAAAGGCTATACTGAGAGCATCAGTGAGAACCTGAGAGACCTCAGTGGCAGTGTGTGAGACAAAATGATAAACGGTCACAAATAGGAAAGAAAACAAAAGGGAGAGTACAAATTATAATACAGCTTCATGACTTTACCAGATCGCTGCATTGAACCCAAGACCAGTAATTTTAGCATCAAACTGCAATCACTGGAAAACTTGGAAGATAGAGCTTTATTTTCTTCAATGTTCACTTATGCTTTCCAAGATGTGAAAATGCTTGTGGTGACTCATGACCTCTGCCTTTTCAATGATCTTCAGTTAGAGCGTAACGATAGAAGTACTACGGCCTCTAAGAACATTACCCCTCCTGCTTTTTAAAATAAATCTGAGTGCCATGTTTTCCTTTATTGTTCTGTTACTCCCATTAAACAACACAGACCTTCAGAATGGTGGAACTGTGAAAAACATGTTTTTCTACAACACTATAGAAAATATTTCTCTCTCACTCTGCACTAAATTCAATTTCTGTCACTTATGATCAACTTCAAACCTAACATCACTAGCAGGCTGTGTTAATTCAAACAAGTGTCTTAACTCATATATGCTTCCATTTCCCTTTGTAAAATATGAGACTGCTTGTTTTGAAATTCAAACTCTCTTTTTTTCAAAGTCTTATTTGGTGGTCTAAACTGCTACTGCCAAGTCACTTCAGTCGTGTCCGACTCTGTTCAACCACATAGACGGCAGCCCACCAGGCTCCACCGTCCCTGGGATTCTCCAGGCAAGAACACTGGAGTGGGTTGCCATTTCCTTCTCCAGTGCATGAAAGTGAAAAGTGAAAGTGAAGTTATTCAGTCGTGCCCGACTCTTAGCAACCCCACGGACTGCAGCCTACCAGGCTCCTCCATCCATGGGATTTTCCAGGCAAGAGTACTGGAGTGGGGTGCCATTGCCTTCTCGGAAGTGGTCAAAACTAAGGTACTAATATTTTAACACAGTGTCTGCTCCACGATAAATGAGATATCCATGCACTGTCATCATTATCATTGTTATTTTATTATCACTGTCTCAGATTTTCTCCAACAACAATTATGTGGTTTGCTGAAGGAAATCAGAGTGCCAGAGCCATGTTCACCCTCTTGGGCTTCTCAGAATATCCTGACCTCCAGGTTCCCTTGTTCCTGGTTTTCCTCACCGTCTATGCAGTCACCGTGGTAGGGAACCTGGGCATGATCACCATCATCAGGATCAGTCCCAAACTCCACACCCCCATGTGCTTTTTTCTCAGTCACTTTTCCTTTGTTGATTTCTGTTATTCCACCACAGTTACACCCAAACTCTTGGAGAATTTGGTTGTGGAAGACAGAACAATCTCATTCACGGGATGCATCATGCAATTGTTCTCGGCTTGTATGTTTGCAGTGGCAGAGGCATTCATGTTGGCAGTGATGGCCTGTGACCGCTTTGTGGCCATTTGTAAGCCTCTGCTCTACACAGTGGTCATGTTCCCAGAGCTCTGTGCAACGTTAGTGGCCTGTCCCTACATGTGGGGTGTAGTCTCCTTCCTGACACTCACCTGTCCTCTCCAGACATTATCCTTCTGTGGGTCTAACATCATAAATAATTTCCTCTGTGAGCACTCTGCCATTTTCTCTGTCTCCTGCTCTGACCCCTTCATCAGCCAAGTGATCTCTTTTGCCATGGCCATATTCAATGAGGTGAGCAGCCTGGCAATTATCCTCACTATGTATATTTCCATTTTTGGAACTAACATAAAAATGCCCTCTGCTGGGGGCGCCAAAAAGCCTTCTCTACTTGTGCCTCCCATCTGACCGCCATCACCATGTTCCACGGGACAATCCTGTTCCTTTATTGTGTACCCAGGCCCCAAAAACTCATGGCTCAGGGTCAAAGTAGGTTCTGTGTTTTATATAGTAGTGAGTCCCATGCTGAACCCTCTGATCTATAGCCTCAGGAACAAAGATGTGAAAGAGAGTGTCAGGAAATTAATGAATCACTTAACACAATTTGGTCAAAGATATGTATGTCCAAAAGAAATATGATCTGTTACATAGTGTTGATTAAATCTTCTTATAGAGACGATGACTCAAATTATGTGGTCAACTCACTAGATCGTAAATTTAGAGTCATAAATTGGCTATTTAATCTCTTAGTTTTTGTTCAGTTCAATGTCAAATAAAATAGCTGTATATCATGTGTAAAATGATGTGTGTTGTGGGTGTATGAAAAGTGAAACTGTGAGTTGTTCAGTCATGTTTGACTCTTTGCCACCCCACGGACTATAGTCTGCCAGATTCTTCTGTCCATGGAAGTCTCCAGGAAAAAATAATGGAGTGGGTAGCCATTGCCTTCTCCAGGGGATCTTCCTCACCCAGGGATTAAACCTGGGTTTCCTGCATTTCAGGGAGCTTCTTCAACTTCTGAGCCAACATGGAAGCGCTGTGGGTGAAGAGTGTCTCCCAAATATCCATGTCACCCAGAACTCAGAATGTCACCTTATTTGGAAATAAGAGTTTTGCAGATGTAATTAAAGTAAGAGTCAAGGTGATCTTAAAGTGAACCCAAAATCCAATGATAGTGTCCTTATATGAGACAGAAAAAGATACACAGAGACACAGGGAAGGAGGGTGTGTGACTTCCACTTCTCTCTCTTTCCTCCTAAACCACACACAATTCTTAAACAACAACAACAATGAATTTTTAGTGTTGTTGTACATAACTGCTTCCTGGCTGTTTGTAAACCTGCGCTTTACACAGCTGTTGTGCCCCAGAAGCTGTGCTCCATCCTTCTGGCTGATGCTATAGCTGAGCATAGACAGTTTCTTACATTCATCCTTTCAGCTGTACTCCCTACTGTGAGTCCATCATAGTTAACATATTTGATATGAATAGTCTGCTACCCTTTGGGATCTTCTTTTACTTTAGCCAATTCAATGAACTAAGAAAGTTCATAGTCATCATTTCCTAGCTTTCCCTTCTGTCACTATTTTAAGGATACTTTCTACCTGTGGGCATCACAGAGTCCTGTCTACCTGTGCCTTCCACACATCATCATCCTTTCTCTCTATAGCACGTGCATGCTGTGTGCTAAGTCACTTCACTCATGTCTGGCTCTTTGAGACCCTGGACTGTAGCCTGCCAGGCTCCTCTGCCCATGGGATTCTCCAGGCAAGAATACTGGAGTTGGTTGCCATGCCTTCCTCCAGGGGATCTCCCAGACACAAGGACTGAGCCAGAATCGCTTATGTCTCCTGCAGGTACCTTATCACTAGCGCCACCTGGGAAGCCCTCTATAGTATGCTCAGTTCCAAATGCTCATAAGTGATTGTTCAAGTACAATCTGTTTTATACCATGCAAATCCTCACACTGAACTCAGTGACATAACAGAATACAAACTGCCATACTCAGTGACATAATAGCTTGAAATGTAGAAAGATGAAACACCTTGTAAGGAAGTTAATAGACTCCAAAATATTTTAGTGCTCAATCCACTGTTAATAAATATATTTCTATTAAATCATGTATGTGCCTATTCAGATACCACCTACCAAGAAAAGTCTTTTCTGAAAATCTAATATTGAGATGATCACTCTTTATCCCCTTAATGATAATTTTTTTCTTAGAAACAGATGATATGTTAAATACATGCAATAATTTATTTGCTTCATTTCCGTCTCCCTCTATACACTCCAAGAAAGTAGAAATTTCTGGCATTGTTGTTGTATCTTATATCTCTAATGCCTAGAAATTTACCTAGAAAACACATTTGGCCTTCAGTGAATACTTGCTGAATGAATAAAAATCAAAATTTCTGACTAAATTCATAACATTTACTACTGTGCTCACCTAGGTAAGGGAGCTTCCCTGGTGGCTGAGATGGTAAAGAATCTCCCTGCAATGCAGGAGACCCAGGTTCAATTCCTGGGTAAGGAAGATGCCCTGGAGAAGGTATGGCAACCCACTCCAGTATTCTTGTCTGGAGAATCCCATGGGCAGAGTAGCTTAGCTACAGTCCACTGGGTCACAAAGAGATGGACACAACTAGGTGACTAACTCTTCACCTGGGTAAGACTTTAGATGATGTCTCCTTAATGAATATAGTTGTCACAGGAGATTTAAAAAGCTAAAATAGCATAAATAATACACTCAATGACTTATATGAGTGCTTCTATTGCTGAGTACTCTAACTTGAAATATATTTCTTTGTCTAATTTTAAGATTTTAGCTGTAGCTACACATTCGATAAACATTTGACTCTCCTGCAGTTTTCAGAACCACAAAATGACACTTCCATTATCGCACAAATAGTATCTCACAAATAGTCCTTGAATGTAGTTTATTAACACTGGTCATGATCAACTTAGAGATCTTGCCCTTTCTAAGCTAATACCAATTTCCTAAAATCTGAAGAGTTTATTCAAAATTCTCCAAGCCAGGCTTCAACAATACATGAACTGTGAACTTCCAGATGTTCAAGCTGGTTTTAGAAAACGCAGAGAAACCAGAGATCAAATTTCCAACATATGCTGGATCATCAAAAAAGCAAGAGAGTTTCAGAAAAACATCTATTTCTGCTTTATTGACTATGTCAAAGCCTTTGACTATGTGGATCACAATAAACTGTGAGAAATTCTGAAGGAGATGGGAATACCAGACCACCTGACCTGCCTCTTGAGAAATCTGTATGCAGGTCAGGAAGCAACGGTTAGAACTGGACATGGAACAACAGACTGGTTCCAAATAGGAAAAGGAGTATCTTAAGGCTGTCACCCTGCTTATTTAACTTCCATGCAGAGTACATCATGAGAAATGCTGGACTGGAGGAAGCACAAGCTGGAACCAAGATTGCTGGGAGAAATCTCAATAACCCCAGATAGCAGATGACATCACCCTTATGGCAGAAAATGAATAAGAACTAAAGAGCCTCTTGATGAAAGTGAAAGAGGAGAGTGAAAAAGTTGGCTTAAAGCTCAACATTCAGAAAACTAAGATTATGGCATCTGGTCCCATCACTTCATGGCAAATAGATGGGGAAACAGTGGAAATAGTGGCTGACTTAAATTTTTTTGGCTCCAAAATCACTGCAGATTGTGATTGCAGCCATCAAATTAAAAGACGCTTACCCCTTGGAAGGAAAGTTATGACCAACTTAGATATCATATTAAAAAGCAGAGACATTACTTTGTCAACAAAGGTCCATCTAGTCAAGGCTATGGTTTTTCCAGTACTTATGTATGGATGTGAGATTTGCACTATAAAAAAAGCTGAGCACCAAAGAACTCATGCTTTTGAACTGTGGTGTTGGAAAAGACTCTTGCAAGTCCCTAGGACTGCAAGGAGATACAACCAGTCCACCTTAAAGGAGATCAGTCCTGTGTGTTCATTGGAAGGACTGATGTTGAAGCTGAAATTCCAATACTTTGGCCATCTGATGTGAAGAGCTGACTCATTTGAAAAGGCCCTGATGCTGCGAAATTTAAGGGCAGGAGGAGAAGGGGACGACAGAGGATGAGATGGTTGGATGGCATCACCGACTCAATGGACATTGATTAGGGTGAACTACGTGAGCTGGTGATGGACAGGGAGGCCTGGCGCGCTGCGGTTCATGGGGTCGCAAAGAGTTGGACACGACTGAGCAACTGAACTGAACTGAAACTGAGGGTGTTTGTGTCACTCAAGAGCTTTACTACCATTATCTACTTCTCTAGTCACATATTTGAATGTTGGAGTTTATCCTTGCTTATTTCATTATGATTATTTTCCAAAACCACTTTTTCCATCAGGCACTTCTCTATTTCCAGGGATATCAGATCTCTCAGGGTTTCACTCTGTTGAGAAGCACTTAAATTCTTGTCTTGTTCCTTATCTTTGAGGGAAAGATTTTACCTTTTCACTATTTAATGTCATGTAAGCTGAGTTTGTCACATATGTCCTTTATTTATGTTGAGATAGGTTCCCTCTCTAACTGGTTTGCTGAGAATTTCATCATGAAAAAAATTTGAATTTTGTCACTTGTTTTCTGCATTTATTGAGATGATTAACTACTTTTACTTGTGTTGGTTAATGTGGTATATCACACTAATTGATCCGCACATGTTGAGCTGTCCTTGCATGCTTGGAATAAATAACACTTGATCATAGTGTATGACCTTTTCAATGCAGCTTTGAATTTGGTTTTCTGAGAGAAATTTTTGCATTTGTGTTCATCAGGAATATTGACTCTTAATTTTCATTCCTTGTTGTGTTTTGTCTGGTATTGAGATCAAAGTAATGCTGGATTCATAAAATGAGTTTGGAAGTACTGCCTATGCTTCTATATTTTATTTTTACTTTATTTTACTTTACAATACTGTATTCATTTTGCCATACATTGACATGAATCCACCACAGGTGTACATGCACTCCCAAACATGAACCCCTCTCCCACCTCCCTCCCCATAACATCTCTCTGGGTCATCCCCGTGCACCAGCCCCAAGCATCCTGTATCCTGCATCAGACATAGACTGGCGATTCGTTTCTTACATGATATTATACATGTTTCAATGCCATTCTCCCAAATCATCCCACCCTCTCCCTCTCCCTCAGAGTCCAAAAGTCCGCTCTACACATCTGTGTCTCTTTTGCTGTCTCGCATACAGGGTCATCATTGCCATCTTTCTAAATTCCATATATATGTGTTAGTATACTGTATTGGTGTTTTTGTTTCTGGCTTACTTCACTCTGTATAATTGGCTCCAGTTTCATCCACCTCATTAGAACTAATGTATTCTTTTTAATGGCTGAGTAATACTCCATCGTGTATATGATGATCTGGAGACATGTCAACCCTTAAAGTGTTAGTCCCTCAGTCATGTCAGACTCTGTGACCTCATGGACTGTAACCCACCAGGCACCTATGTCCACAGAATTCTCCAGGCAAGAATACTGAAGTGGGTAGCCATTCGCTTCTCCAAGGGATCTTCCTTACCCAGAGATCAAACCCAGGTCTCCCATATTCCAGGCAGATTCTTTACCATATCCCTAGGATAGTCACAAAAGCTGAGGTATATCTATGTGTACAAGTTCCTTCCAGGGAGATACTGGTAAATTGAGTTTGGAGGCCCTCAGACAATTGAATAAGTCAATTTTAATTTTATAATTCTATTTATAGCACTTAAAATATTTTTGCCTTTAGTTCACATCCACTAGATCTCATGATAACAGCCAATTTGTAGATCAAATGAATCTTTAGATGCTCTGATAGAGGGCAGTCAAATAGAGAGAGATTACCTAACCAGATTACACATTTATAGTCCCTAAATTAGCAACAATCCACCAACACTCCATTTTTCTTGGACAATATATCTCAAAAAATGATTTCTACCATGTTTCTGCTAATAAATAACAGTTCTAAAACATTGTGTGTAAATGAGAAAACATAGTACAGGTGAAAACCCCTGAAGTCTTTCATTAAAAAAAATTATTCATAAGTTCTTTCCAGTATGCTTCTGAGGAAGAGGTCAGTTTCTCACAAATGCCCCCTGTGGAAGCCAGAGAATCTTCTTGGACTTTAATTTCATTCTGAAATGTTTTTGCACAAAGATACTCTACAAAGATAGCTAGAAAATCTAAGAAACAGTGTTTTTTAACTTTTGGAACTGTAATAAATAAGTACATGAATTTTACATGCTTCTTCAAATATATCTGTATTGTTTAGACATGCTGATTCAGTGCTTTAGCATCATATTCTAGAGCAGAAGCCCACAAAATAGATACATATTAAGGATGTATCCAGATGAATGCTCTTTACTTCTAGTGTGATATGTATCTTTTTTATAGATCAGCACCCTAGTATTCACAACCATTTTATATTCTTTCTTAAAATTTATTATATATATATGTATTCAAGCCACATACCATATCTTCAGTTAATTTTTATTTTGTTAATTATTGATGTCTAATAAACATTCACAAATGTTATCTACTCTTTTTATTCCTTCCTTTTTCTTTACTTTGTTCTCTCTCTCTCTCTTTCTCCATGTGTGTCCCAAACAGTAGGTAAGTGCTTTGGATAATACAGACAGAATGCAGTATCCTTGAGCAAAGATTGTTCACAATCTCATACTGTAGGCCATGATTTCACAAACAGGACAATATTGAATAGAATGATTAAAGAAAATGGTTGTCTGTGAACTATAAAAAGGAACATTTAATCAAAGCTAAGAAGGGGAGGAGTTGATAGCTAATTATTAAAGAAAACTATGCAATTTACCAAGGCACTTTATTTTTTGCTAGGCAAGTGTAATTTTATTTTTTAAAATATAAATTTATTTATTTTAATTAGAGGTTAATTACTTTACAATATTGTATTGGTTTTGCCATACATCAACATGAATCCGCCACAGGTATACACGTGTTCCCCATCCTGAACCCCCCTCCTTCCTCCCTCCCCGTACCATCCCTCTGGGTCATCTCAGTGCACCAGCCCCAAGCATCCAGTATCATGCATTGAACCTGGACTGGCAATTCGTTTCATATATGATATTATACATGTTTCAATGCCATTCTCCCAAATCATCCCATCCTCTCCCTCTCCCACAGAGTCCAAATTGCTTTCAGTTTTGGATTTCTTAATTCTAAAAAGAAGTGTGTATGTATGTGTCTGTGTGTTCAGTTGCATCCAGCTCTTTGTGACCCCAGGGACCACAGCCTGCCAGGCTCCTCAGTACATGGAACTTTCCAAGCAAGAATATTGGAGCAAGTTGCCATTTCCTATTCCAGGGGATATACCTGACCCAAGGATTAAATCCGAGTCTCCTGCATCTCTTGCACTGGCAGGCAGATTGTTTACCACTGAGGCACTGGGAATCCCCTGAAAAGGTATACAGCTGCTCAGCTCAAGACCTCTATAAGTGTCAAATTATCTTCCTAGAATCATTTCCTTCCCCAATTTTTGGATCTGACAATATCTCCTTTAAAGAAAACATTTCTTCTGCACACTATGTTTTGACATTCGTTCCTACATTTTTAACCCTACTTTTTGTTGTTGTTGTTGTTGTTTTTAAATTAATGAAAGTCTTAAACTTTACTATGAATTGTATGTGCGGTTAGTTAGTAAATGTTTCTTTATTCATCTAGATTATAAGGTCCATTTTTATACAAACTAATGGGTTTTTAAAGAAATATAAAGCACTTAGAGGCAGACAAAGAATAATTAATAGTTGATAAATATTAATACACTTGAAATAATAATGCTTGAGTGAATGGATACACACAAAATGTATGATAGAATTTGAAGAGCCAGGAAGTTTTACACAGGGTTTCACAGATAAGGTCAAGACATAAAATGAAGCATGACAAGTTTTGAAAACTGCAACGATTTCCTATGGCTGAACTTTAGTATAGATACTCATTTATTAAATACTTTGATAAAATTATATTTTTCATGTATCATACCATATAATTTTGCAAAACTACTATATGTGTATGCATATGTGTTATATAAATCTTTGAAACCATCTTTTATTTTTTAGTTTTCCTAGGGCATTTTTCACATCCTTGTTCCGTAGGCTATAAATCAGCGGATTTAACATGGGAATCATAAGGGTGTAAAACAATGAGGTCATTTTGTCTTGATCTAAAGAGTAGATTGAACTTGGCCTAAAGTACATAAAAAGCATAGTTCCCTGGAAAATTGCCACAGCAGTTAGGTGAGAGGCGCAGGTGGAGAAAGCTGTGAACTTCCCCTTAGCAGAATGGATCTTTGAGACTGCAAGGATGATATAACAATAAGAGACAAGAACTCCTGAAATCGAGCTCAATTCAATAACGCCAAAAACAATAAATACTGTCCATTCATTGACCTGTGTATCAGAGCAGGAAAGAAGGTAGAGTGGAGGTAAGTCACAGAAGAAGTGGTTAATCTCATTTGACCCACAGAAGCATAAGTGGAATGCTAATGTCGTGTGGATCAAAGCGTCTGTCATTCCCACCAGGTAAACCCCAGCCACGAGCAGGGAGCACACCCCGCTGGACATGCTGACCACATAGAGCAAGGGGCTGCTGATGGCCCTATATCGATCATAGGCCATCACTGCCAGCAGGAGACACTCAGAATCTGCAAAGGTACAGGCAATCAAGAACTGTAGGGCACAGCCATAGAAGGGGATTGATTTGTTCTTGGCCAAAAGGTCAACCAGCATCTTGGGCCCGATTGCTGTGGAATAGCAGAGGTCACAGAAGGAGAGGTGGCTGAGGAAAAGGTACATTGGCGTGTGCAGCTGGGGATCCATTCTAATCAAAACTATCATTCCAAGATTTCCCAGAAGATTAATGAGATAGACAATTAGCAACATGGCAAATAAGGGCACTTTCACTTCCAGATCACTGGTAATCCCCAAGAAAATGAATTCAGTCACAGAGGAACAATTTTCTTTCTCCATTCTTTAGTTTTTCTTATCTTAATTTTTGACAAAATGATCAAGAAAAGTATAGATAAATGTATGGACATCTGCAAAATATCTGTAAAGGAGAGAACAGTCTCTGTGTAAACATCATTTTATACTCAGAAAATTACCCAATAATGTACCTACTTTTTGAAGGAACATTGTTACCTACCTGGAAAAATAAAAACAAACAAAAAACTATAGTACACACTGAAAAAGTTTTATCTAAGTGTGCATATCAATATGATGTATAAAAAACTCTATGACATTTTCATTTTCCTAGGTTTTTGCCTTCTTATCTCTGGAGGTATAATTGGAAGAATTAATGTCTCATTTTATGTTCAAAATACCATAGAAGAGACACCAGTGTTTGAGAGACCTGGCTGTCGGTTATAGGATTAAGCATTTTCCATCTCTGGAAATACTCATTTGGGCACAAAAATTTGTTACCATTGTTACGTTTCTCAGAATACAGCTCAGCTAATGTTGACTTGAAATGATTGTCTATACATTCTAGAGCATATCAGCAACTATTCATAATGAAAATTACTACGTTACCGTCCTGGTCTGTTACCTTCAGCATTTGGTACACATAAAATAGGCATCACTGACTTTTACTGTAGAAATGTGTTGCTCCTTTGCCGCAGTTCTCATTACTGATCTCTGCTTCACCCTGGTGCCAGAGGATGGATCCCTTGACCAGTCAAAGAAAAACGATACAAAGAAGTGAGAACAACAGAATTTATCACACACATTTGTGTGTCTTTGATTTTAATTGACTTTTATATTAAAAAGAAAATGAAATGAGGTATAATAAACACTTCTGATGTATCGAGTGTCCTCCTTGTGTGTGTATTTGCTTCTGTCATGTCTGCATGTCTCTATTGATATAAGAATTAGTGACAGATTTATATTATATAGATTTATACAGATTTATATTCTATTGGTGACAGATTTTGTTACATTATATTATAATATAATATATTAATTTCTTATATTATATTTATACATTATACAGATTTATATTATATTGTTGACAGATTTTCCTTAAGTATATATTGACATATGGCTTACATGAAGTTAAGTTTGCAAATATTGCTACTTATAGTGTTCTACCTATATTTTTTGAAATAAAATTATATAAAAAGTATGTATATGCTTCCCCAGTGACAAAGAGTAAAGGCTTTCCTGTGAATCTAAATTAAAAGAAAATAATTAAACAATCATTTTATAGATGCTAGAGACAGATTCTTCCAATTCTGAGAGGAAAATATTTTCTGATTTTTAAACTCATGAGTTTATTATATTGAATTGGTAGGCATAAGTAATTAATTGATAAATTTCTCATTTTTTAATGCTAAGTTTTTTTCCTGTATTCTTAAATCTGGAGACTCAAGAACATACCTGGAATGAGCAGGTCTTTCTGTCCTTGCTGCTGCTGCTGCTAAGTTGCTTCAGTCATGTCTGACTCTGTGCGACCCTGTGTCCTTGCTACTAATGTCTAACAAAGAAACAGCTAACCTTTTATTTTGCCAGGTAGTATTTGGGACTTAAGTCTCTGAAGCATCCACCCTCTGGCTCAGTGTTTGCTAACATTTGGTTAATTATATTTTCTGCTCTGTATTTTCCCCTGTGAAAACAGTAACAACCTTTGCAAAAACTAAGCTTTATTTCTTCACTATTGTCAACATATTGATCTGACAGTAAGAAAAATACAGATTATGTTTATTCTAAGCTGCACAGTCACACTGAATCTAAACTCCCCTTACCTAGTCGAAGCAGAGAGCCAATGAATTACAAGATTTCCCAACTTAGCAATTTACATCTTCCTATTATTCATTTGGTTTCTTCCTTTTTGAAATGTTCACCTTCCCCATGTCATTTAGCAATATTTCCAGTAATAAAAGTATACGAAGAAATGTCAAAGCAATGCATGAAAAGCCAACAGATTCAAATAATCAGTACCTAAAATCAATTCTTTTTTGATTAAGGCAATGATTTGATGTAGTTTGTGGGGCTACTTGGATTCCACTAACAAACATTAGACATGAAAAGTGGGGGAAATGCACTTATTTTATACCTGCACTATATCTTTTTAGAACAAAGATTGACTCAGGTGTTAAAGTCTTTTTATGACTCACAATTTCCTCTCTTATTAAAGAGGCAAAAACAAGATATGTGTATTAAAGAGAATTGATGATGAATTTAAGTCCTCTTAGGCTTCAAATCACTGCAGATGGTGACTACAGCCATGAAACTAAAAGATGCTTGTGACTTGCCTGGTGGCTCAGATGGTAAAGCGTCTGTCAACAATGCAGGAGACCCGGGTTCGAGACCTGGGTTGGGAAGGTCCCCTGGAGAAGGAAATGGCAATCCACTCCAGTACTATTGCCTGGAAAATCCCATGGATAGAGGAGTCTGGTAGGCCTTAGTCTATGGGGTTGCAAAGAATCGGACATGACAGAGCGACTTCACTTCACTTCCCTGTGCCTTGGAAGAAAAGCTAGGACTAACCTTGGAAGGAAAGTTATGACCAACCTAGATAGCATATTCAAAAGCAGAGATATTACTTTGCCAAAAAAGTCCGTCTATCAAAGCTATGGATTTTCTAGTGGTCATGTATGGATGTGACAGTTGGACTGTGAAGAAAGCTGAGCACCAAAGAATTGATGCTTTTGAACTGTGGTGTTGGAGAAGACTCTTGAGAGTCTCTTGGACTGCAAGGAGATCCAACCAGTCCATCCTAAAGGAGATCAGTCCTGAATGATCATTGGAAGGACTTATGCTAAAGCTGCAACTCCAGTACTTTGGCCACCTCATGCAACAGTTGACTCGTTGGAAAAGACCCTGATGCTGGGAGGGATTGGGGGCAGGAGGAGAAGGGGACGACCGAGGAAGAAATGGCTGGATGGCATCGCCAACTCGATGGACATGAGTTTGAGTGAACTCCGGGGGTTGGTGATGGACAGGGAGGCCTGAAGTGCTGAAATACATGAGATCACAAAGAGTTAGACACGACTCAAGTGACTTAACAGCAGCAGCAGCAGCAGCAGGCATAAAATGTTTGATTTACAAATTCATTTTACCAAAACAGTAGCTATTTGTTCTAGAGTCTTGAAATCATTACCTGGAAACCTTACCTGAGATGAGTAGGTCTTGGGTAGCTGAATAAGCAGATAGGCTTTTATTTTACCAGGCACAGTTCAGTTCAGTCATTCAGTCGTGTCCAACTCTTTGTGACCCCATGAATCTCAGCACACCAGGCCTCTCTGTCCATCACCATCACCCAGAGTTCACTCAAACTCATGTCCATCAAGTCGGTGATGCCATCCAGCCATCTCATCCTCTGTCATCCCCTTTTCCTCCTGCCCCCAATACCTCCCAGCATCAGAGTCTTTTCCAGTGACTCAACTCTTCGCATGAGGTGGCCAAATTTTCCGACCAAGCTCTTCCTACTCTCTAGATCAAGACAAAATGACCTCATTGTTTTACACCCTTGTGATTCCCATGTTAAACCCTCTGATTTATAGTTTGCGGAACAATGATGTAAAAGAGGCCCTAGAAAAATTGAAAAATAAACTATATTTTAAAATATTTTATTATATATCTGTACATATGACTATACACATATAATAATTGCTTAATTAAAATTATATGGCATGATACATGAGAAACATGATTTTTTCAGATGCCTAAATGAACAATTATTTGTATTAAACCCCGCTCTTAAAAGACATTGCAGTTCCCCTCAAATGTTGTGCTTAGTATGTGGCCAGAGTTTCTATAAGGCTCTTGCTATTTTTGAAAAAGCTTTTGACATTTCTAGTTGTGCTAATTCTGGAGTAATTTTCCATTCAAACATTATTTCAGTTTCACTAAGATATTATGCATGCATTGAGCAATCTTCCACCACTTAGGTTTTATATTTTATATAGTACTTTTTTTTTAATATTTTAATGAACTTAAGTTGGTGTTAGTATTAGACAATAATGAACTAAACAGTCAAGTAAGTCATAATTAGACTTAAAATCATCATGGAATAAAAAATTGAGTGCTGTAAATCCAAAAGCAAACTATATAAAACTAGTATAAAATAAATGCATCTTTGGATAAAGATATTCCATCTCATATCTAAGAAAGATCCATTTTGGGTGATGAAAAGACAGCAGTCAGAGGATGTGACAATTGGACAAGTCTTGAAGTAGAGAATCTGCAGTCTTTAGTGGTAAAGAAGTCATGTTTTCTGCAACATGGGATATTCCAAGGATGTTAATCTAAGTAAACTATGTCAGTTGGGAAAAACTAGTACCGTATGATCTCATGTATACCTGGAATCTAAAAAGGTAGAATGAACTCATAGAAACAGAAAGAAGATTATTGGTTGCTAGGAGTTGGAAGGTGGGAGAGATGGGTGATGCTGTTCAAAGTGTGCAAACCTTTTGTTATTACATTTGATGAATAAGTTCCGGGGATCTAATATCCATGGTGACTCTAGTTAACCATACCATATTATAAGCTTGAAATTAGCTACAAAAGTGGATCTTAAATGGTCTCACTGTACACACACTACAAGGGTAACTATGTGAGGTGTGATGTGTTGACCAACTTTAGTGTGGTAATCATTTCACAATGTATACATATATCAAATCATCACTTTGTGTGTCTAATGAATGTGAATGCTATTTGACAGTTATATCTAATAAATCAGGGGAAAAAGAAGAAAGGAATTGAAAATTAGGTTACAAAGAGCAATGGGAAAAGCCTTGGTAAACTGCATGACTGTACTGTCATTATCAGCTATCAACACTGTGTCATATCATCTAAGATAATTTCATTTCCTTTTTCCTCATTTTCAGCCCTGGTTAAAGATGTTTCTTTGTCTCTTTGAGTTCCACAAACAACCATCTACTTAAGGCATTATTTTACTTTCTGTGACATTAGGAAGGAACCCAAATCACACCAGATACCAAGATGGTAGACCATGTTTTAGGAATATGGAAAATTCCATTGCTATCTGTTTGGGAGGGCTATGGTTTTTCCAGTGGTCATGTATGGATGTGAGAGTTGGACTGTGAAGAAGGCTGAGCAGCGAAGAATTGATGCTTTTGAACTGTGGTGTTGGAGAAGACTCTTGAGAGTTCTTGGACTGCAAGGAGATCCAACCAGTCCATTCTGAAAGAGATCAGCCCTGGGATTTCTTTGAAAGGAATGATGCTAAAGCTGAAACTCCAGTACTTTGGCCACCTCATGTGAAGAGTTGACTCATTGGAAAAGACTCTGATGCTGGGACGGATTGGGGGCAGGAGGAAAAGGGGACTACAGAGGATGAGATGGCTGGATGGCATCACTGACTCAATGGACGTGTTTTGAGTGAACTCCGGGAGTTGATGATGGACAAGGAGGCCTGGCGTGCTGAGATTCATGGGGTCACAAAGAGTTGGACAGGACTGAGCGACTGAACTGAACTGAACTGAACTGAACTGAAGGAGGACATAAAAGTGTAACGTCCAAGATATTTTTTCCAATTTTTTATATAAGTAATATAAATAATAGTAAACAAATTATTTTAAGAAAAATAATAGAACTGTTGATTGAGAAAAAAATCATCACCATGCACAATTTTTAAAATGAGACATCATCACTCATATGATCTATATACATAGAAAAATTCCCAAAGCAAATATGTTTTTATCCTTGTAATTGCTCTCTGTTCTTCATTTGATAGTGAAAAATGCATAACAATAAATATTCAGAAACCACTACCTTTACAAATCTTAGTACCATGTAGTTTAGGAAATACAAAGCAACCATTGATTTTATTCCTGTGGCCTTTAATGTAGTAAAAAAAAATCTTAAATAAATAAAATAAACATAATTCAGAAAAGAGTGCACTATTTAGACAACGGGATGAAGTCACAAAATCAGTGAAATTCCTTGGATGATATGTGGTTGGAAAATGGGAAAAAGCTGATATTTGATAATGAGGGCTATCTTGAAAGGGATTGACAGCAATGTTTATAGTGTCACTAGTCATATCAGCTGAAAAGTAGAAACAAGCCAGTGTTCATCCTTCTGAAAACTGGATCACCAAAGTATATTATATCCATAACATGAAATGCTATTCAGCCATATAATGAAACACAATTCTAACACATGTAACAACATGGATGAAACTTGAAAACATTTTACCAAAGAAAATAAACCTGACAGGAAGCACACACACACACACACAGAGCATGATTCTCTTTCTATGCAAGGCCAATAATAGGAAACCACACAGAATCAGAAAATAGATTAGCAGTTGCCAGGCTCGAGAGGGAGGAAAAGAGAGTGAGAGCTAGAAGGTATAGATTTCTTCTGGGGCTGATGAAGAAGTTCTGGAAGTAGATAGTAGTAATGAGGGAACAAATTTGAAAGTACACTAAAAATCAAAGAACTGTACATATTAGAAGGACATAGGATTGTATTTCAAGATAAAAGAAAATATGAGCAAAGTGTAATATTCTGACATGAGGTGGTGAAGGAGAATATTTCAAAAACACGATGAACAATCAAAAAGAGTTGGATGAAGGGGGATCTTTAGAATTTCACTAAGCTTCCTCTTTGACTCGAGAAGGAGGAGGTAGTTTTCGGGTAGCTGACACACACCATACACACCATTTGCTGTACCCTTCCTTCCACAGAGCAATTTGGACACAATAATGAANGTGTTGGAGAAGACTCTTGAGAGTTCTTGGACTGCAAGGAGATCCAACCAGTCCATTCTGAAAGAGATCAGCCCTGGGATTTCTTTGAAAGGAATGATGCTAAAGCTGAAACTCCAGTACTTTGGCCACCTCATGTGAAGAGTTGACTCATTGGAAAAGACTCTGATGCTGGGACGGATTGGGGGCAGGAGGAAAAGGGGACTACAGAGGATGAGATGGCTGGATGGCATCACTGACTCGATGGACGTGATTTGAGTAAACTCCGGGAGTTGATGATGGACAAGGAGGCCTGGCATGCTGAGATTCATGGGGTCACAAAGAGTCGGACAGGACTGAGCGACTGAACTGAACTGAACTGAACTGAAGGAGGACATAAAAGTGTAACGTCCAAGATATTTTTTCCAATTTTTTATATAAGTAATATAAATAATAGTAAATTATTTTAAGAAAAATAATAGAACTGTTGATTGAGAAAAAATCATCACCATGCACAATTTTTAAAATGAGACATCATCACTCATATGATCTATATACATAGAAAAATTCCCAAAGCAAATATGTTTTTATCCTTGTAATTGCTCTCTGTTCTTCATTTGATAGTGAAAAATGCATAACAATAAATATTTAGAAACCACTACCTTTACAAATCTTAGTACCATGTAGTTTAGGAAATACAAAGCAACCATTGATTTTATTCCTGTGGCCTTTAATGTAGTAAAAAAAAATCTTAAATAAATAAACATAATTCAGAAAAGAGTGCACCATTTAGACAATGGGATGAAGTTGCAAAATCAGTGAAATGTCCTTGGATGATATGTGGTTGGAAAATGGGAAAAAGCTGATATTTGGTAATGAGGGCTATCTTGAAAGGGATTTACATGAATGTTTATAGTGTCATTAGTCATATCAGCTGAAAAGTAGAAACAAGCCAGTATTCATCCTTCTGAAAAATGGATCGCCAAAGTATATTATATCCATAACATGAAATGCTATTCAGCCACATAATGAAACACAATTCTAACACATGTAACAACATGGATGAAACTTGAAAACATTTTACCAAAGAAAATAAACCTGACAGGAAGCACACACACACACACACAGAGACACACACACACACACACACACAAAACATGATTCTCTTTCTATGCAAGGCCAATAATAGGAAACCACACAGAATCAGAAAGTAGATTAGCAGTTGCCAGGCTCAAGAGGGAGGAAAGGAGAGTGAGAGCTAGAAGGTGTAGATTTCTTCTGGGGCTGATGAAGAAGTTCTGGAAGTAGATAGTAGTACTGAGTGAACAAATTTGAAAGTGCACTAAAAATCAAAGAACTGTACATATTAGAAGGACATAGGATTGTATTTCAAGATAAAAGAAAATATGAGCAAAGTGTAATATTCCGACATGAGGTGGTGAAAGAGAATATTTCAAAAACACAATGAACAATCAAAACGAGTTGGATGAAGGGGGATCTTTTAGAATTTCACTAAGTTTCCTCTTTGACTCGAGAAGGAGGAGGTAGTTTTCGGGTATCTGACACACACCATACACACCACTTGCTGTACCCTTCCTTCCACAGAGCAATTTGGACACAATAATGAAGCACAAGAACTCCACTTCTGCTAATTGTTTCTGAATTCACAGGGGAATGTTGTGCTGGTTGTCCTGTTTCAAAGTCTGTCTGACTCTCTGCACCCTCAGGGATGGCAGCGCACCAGGCTCCTCTGTCCTCCACTGTCTCCCAGAGTTTGCTCAAATTAACGTCCATTGAGTCAGTGATGCTATCTAGCCATGTCTTCCTCTGCCAGGGGAATATACGGAAGCAGAAATATAATTAATGAAGTGTTTGAATAACACTAAAGCCTAAGGGCCATAGCACAGGGATTTAAGTCCCAATATACCTGGTGAAATAAAAGACCAAATGCTCATTACTCTTCAGCTACCCAAGACCTGCTCTTCCCAGGTACGTTTCCAGATCCTAACTGAAGAAAAATAAGAGAAAATATTCAAATTGGGGGGAAAATAAAAGTTTGTAAAGGAAGGACTTTATGCCTACCTACTCACTAAAATCTGCATTTAATGACAAATAATCTTTTCTTCACAAAATTGGAAGAATCTGTCTAAACTTGTTAACATTCATAATGTAATTTTATTTTCATGCTGGCTCACATAAAACTCTTTGCTCTTTTTTCAATGAGCAACTGTACATGAATTTTAAGAGTGTTTTATTTTATAGAAACAAAAAAATTAAGGTGTGTTTTCTTTTATACCATAGATACCACAATAAAAACAAAAACCTGTACAAATTCACCTCCATGTAGACCACATACTATATTTACTTAGGTCTAAAGAAAAAGTCCATTGCTTTCACTTACATTTAGATATATACACAGGCATACACATAAGCACAACAGAGAGAGCAAGGTCTTTGCATTTTAGAAGGATTTATTGTCCCTTATCTAATTTACATTCAATTAAATTGAAACTCACTTAAAATCTAAAGTGATGCAAACATATGTGGTACATTCTGTTGTTTTCACTTCCTTTTAGCTCTTTTCTTCCACTGGTCAAGAGAGTCATCCTAGACAGTAACCTCTCCACAAAGAGGTAATGAGCATTATCAGAAAGCAATAGCAAATTTCTAGAACACGTCAGTAATAACTTATTTCATGTCTCACCAAATGCTAAGCAGAAGATAGCTAAAACCAGTAACATAATGATTGTTATTATTACTAGTCAGTGATGTACTCACTGTTTCTGGAACTAAGAAGATCATTCTTAAACCAATCATGTCTTTTTTAGAGACAAAAAATAGTAATCTTTCTTGTATTCAAGTGAATATTTTTAAACAAAGGGAAAGCTCAGTCCAAAGTCTTAGAATCTGGTCTTGCTAACCCTGGTGTCTCTTCCATGTGGTTTTAAAGAACTGAAAAAAGGTAAAATCATCCAGCTCTTCTCTCTGATATAAGAAAAATAAGGCTCAGAGAAGAGTTTGTAGAAAGTAGCAACCTCTTGAATGGCAACTAGATTGACTTGAAACATTCTCAAAGGTTCTTCTTCCTCATAGGCTTTGTACTATTGCCGAATAGACAGTTATGCCTCTTTAAAGAGTAGGTACAAGATTGGATTATTTTCTAAGAATAAAAACACAATTAAGGAAAAAAAAGTATGCTCTCCCTTATGATTCTTTTTATTGTTGTGCAGAAGCATTAAACATGCATATGTGATTTTCTTGATAACTTTCTCAAAAGTTTGCACAAGATCTAAGAAGAATGGAAAGAGAGAATTGCTCCTCCTTGACTGAATTCATTTTCTTGGGAATTACTGATAACGCTGAGAACAAAGTGATTCTATTTACAATGTTTCTCCTTGTTTATCTAATCAATCTTCTGGCAAATCTGGGAATGATCACTCTGATTAGGATGGACCCCCAGCTGCACACCCCCATGTACTTTTTCCTCAGCCACCTCTCCTTCTGTGACCTCTGCTATTCCACAGCCATTGGCCCTAAGATGCTGGTGGACCTGTTTGCCAAGAACAAGTCAATCCCCTCCTATGGCTGTGCTCTGCAATTTTTGGTTCTCTGTATCTTTGTTGATTCTGAGTGTCTCCTGCTGGCAGTGATGGCCTATGACCGGTACAAGGCCGTCAGCAGCCCCTTGCTCTATGCAGTCAGCATGTCCAGCAGGGTGTGCTCCCTGCTCATGGCGGGGGTTTACCTGGTGGGAATGATAGACGGTTTGATAAACACGACGTTAGCATTCCATTTATGCTTCTGTGGGTCAAATGAGATTAACCACTTTTTTTGTGATGTTCCTCCTCTCCTGTTGCTATCTTGCTCAGACACACAGGTCAATGAGTTAGTGATATTCATGATTTTTGGCTTTATTGAATTAAGCTCCATTTCAGGAGTCCTTGTGTCTTATTGTTATATCATCCTAGCAGTCTTGAAGATCCACTCTGCTGAAGGGAGGTTCAAAGCTTTCTCCACCTGCACCTCCCACCTAACTGCTGTGGCAATTTTCCAGGGAACGCTGCTCTTCATGTATTTCAGGCCAAGTTCATCCTACTCTCTAGATGAAGACAAAATGGCCTCATTGTTTTACACCCTTGTGATTCCCATGTTAAACCCTCTGATTTACAGCCTAAGGAACAGGGATGTAAAACAGGCCCTGGAAAAGTTGAAAAATAAATGGTTTTAGTTATTTGTATTAGGCATTTGTGTACACCTATGTATTCATATACATATATTGTTTGTTCATTTACTAAAATTAAATGATAGGATACATGAGAATAATAATTTCTCAAATTATTGAAGTGATATTTGTATTAAATCCTAATTTTGTTTGCCCCACACATGTCATGTTTCATTATGCTTTAAGGATTTATGTGTGTGTGTGTGTGTGTGTGTGTGTGTGTGTGTGTGTGTGTAACACTTTGTGTGAAAACCTTTTCTGTCTTTTCCATTCTAGTAATTTTGTTCATTGTTTAATTCAAACATTGTTTTCAAATACACTAAGATTTATTGTGCATTTACTCGCTGATCTTTGAGCCTGTAGCCTTTTTGTATATTATTGGAGATCTTATAGTTTATGCACTACAGAAGTTAGTACTAAAAACAAATTTAAAAAACAGTCAAGTAATTCATAATTGGCCTCAAATTCATCATGACATAAAACATAAAGGGCTATAATTTCAAAACTAAAACTTTTTAGTTCAAAAATAAAAGCTACTTTGGATAGAGATCTTCAGTCAAATTTTAAAAAGATTCAATCTGGGATGTGAAAAGGTTGTAGTCAGAGGATCTGACAGTTATTCAGATCTTAAAGTGGCATTACTGACTCAACAGACATGAGTTTAAGTAAACGCCAGTGTTGGTGATGGACAGGGAGGCCTGGCGTGCTGCAGTCCATGGGGTCCCAAAGAGTTGGACACAACTGAGTGACTGAACTGAACTGAACTGAAGTGTACACATCTATGTCTTTTAGAAGTCATGTTTTCTACAACATGGAAGAACTGTGAGGTCATGTGTTATGTGAAATATTGATAGAGAGGAAGACAAGTACTGTATGATCTCACATATGTGTAGAATCTAAAAGGTCATGCCAGTGTTGGTGATGGACAGGGAGGCCTGGCGTGCTGCAGTCCATGGGGTCCCAAAGAGTTGGACACAACTGAGTGACTGAACTGAACTGAACTGAAGTGTACACATCTATGTCTTTTAGAAGTCATGTTTTCTACAACATGGAAGAACTGTGAGGTCATGTGTTATGTGAAATATTGATAGAGAGGAAGACAAGTACTGTATGATCTCACATATGTGTAGAATCTAAAAGGTCAAATTCAGAAACTCCCTGACAGCCCAGTGATTAGAACTCAGTTCTTTCACGAACTGGGTCCAGGTTGATCCCTGATCAGGGAACTAACATCCCAGCAAGCTGAGTGCTACAGTCAAAAAAAAAAAAAAAAAAAGGTAAAATTCACAAAAAGACTGAGTTGAATGTTGCTATGAAGTGACTTAGCAGCAGCAGCAGCAGGGCCCAGAAGGTAGGGAAAATCGGTAATATTGGAAAAAGTGTACAAACTTTGTTATTCGATGAATAATTTAGGGGGCTCTACCGTGTATATGGTATAGCTAGTTAACAATAATGAAAACTTGAGAAATTTGCAAAAACAAAGTATATCTTAACTGTCCTCACTATACACACACTCAAAATGGTAACACAGTGAGGTGAAGCCTGTGTTAATCAACCTTACTGTGCTGATCATTTCTCAGTGTGCACATTATATCACATTCTGTACTTATAATTACACATGCTGTTAGCCAGTTACACTTGAAAAAGTCCAGGTCAGCTCAGTCGTGTCTGTCTCTTTGCGACCCCATGAATCGCAGCACGCCAGGCCTCCCTGTCCATCACTAACTCCCGGAGTTTACCCAAACTCATGTCCATTGAGTCAGTGATGCCATCCAGCCATCTCATCCTCTGTCGTCCCCTTCTCCTCCTGCCCCCTATCCCTCCAAGCATCAAAGTCTTTTCCAGTGAGTCAGCTCTTCCCATGAGGTGGCCAAAGTACTGGAGTTTCAGCTTCAACATCAGTCCTTTCAATGAATATTCAGGGTTGATCTCCTTTACGATGGACTGGTTGGATCTCCTTGCAGTCCAAGGGACTCTCAAGAGTCTTCTCCAACACCACAGTTCAAAAGCATCAATTCTTTGGCACTCAGCTTTCTTCACAGTCCAACTCTCACATCCATACATGACCACTGGAAAACCAAAACCTTGACTAGACGGACCTTTGTTGGCAAAGTAATGTCTCTGCTTTTGAATATGCTATCTAGATTGGT
>SJXO01007296.1:0-82023 GCA_006408615.1 Connochaetes taurinus | reverse complement strand
ATCAAGAGGCTTTTTAGTTCCTCTTCACTTTCTGCCAAAAGGGGTGGTGTCCTCTGCATATCTGAGGTTATTGATATTTCTCCCGGCAATCTTGATTCCAGCTTATGCTTCTTCCAGTCCAGCGTTCCTCATGATGTACTCTGCATATAAGTTAAATAAGATAATATACAGCCTTGACACACTCCTTTTCCTATTTGGAACCAGTCTGTTGTTCCAGGTCCAGTTATAACTGTTGCTTCCTGACCTGCATACAGATTTCTCAAGAGGCAGGTCAGGTGGTCTGGTATTCCCATCTCTTGAAGAATTTTCCAGTTTATTATGATCCACACAGTCAAAGGCTTTGGCATAGTCAATGAAACAGAAATAGATGTTTTTCTGAAACTATCTTGCTTTTTCCATGTCCACCGGATGTTGGCAACTTGATCTCTGGTTCCTCTGCCTTTTCTAAAATCAGTTTGAATATCCTGAAGTTCACAGTTCACGTATTGCAGAAGCCTGGCTTGGAGAATTTTGAGCATTACTTTCCTAGCATGTGAGATGAGTGCAATTGTTTGGTAGTTTGAGCATTCTTTGGCACTGATGTTAGATATTTTCAGAAACTGATTTTATGATCCAAATCCTTGCATCCTTTCATATATCTAGAAAATCACTAAATCCTTTCATGGAGATATTAGGTCCTGTGACCAGCAGAAAACCTTTTGTAAAATAAGCATTTGATTGCATAGAACTCTCCCTTCATCAAAATTTCATATATTAACCTTCTCCCAGTGCCTCTTTGGAGAAATCTCTCAGAGCTACCTGAGATGCTGTCGCCCAGGCTGCAGTCGTCCTTTTGCCCCAAATAAAATTTAACTAACAACTTTCAAGTGGTGCACCTTTTTGAGCAGACAGAGCATAACTATGGGGAGCACCTTAAATACCTTTTGCAGTCTTCTTCATACCATAGATTAATTTGGTGACAATAGTGAAGCATAAAAGTTCAGACTTTGCTAAGTTGTTTCTGAATTCACAGGGGGATACACAGAAGCAGAAATAAATTTAATGATGTGTTTTCACATTGTCAAAACCTAGACACACTAGCAGAGGGATTTAAGTCCCAGTGTGCCTGGTAATGTGGAATGAAGCAGGGCAAAGACTAATAGAGTCTTGCCAAGAAAATGCACTGGTCATAGCAAACACCCTTTTCCAACAACACAAGAGAAGACTCTACACATGGACATCACCAGACGGTCAACACTGAAATCAGATTGATTATATTCTTCTCAGCCAAAGATGGAGAAGCTCTATACAGTCAACAAAAACAAGACCAGGAGCTGACTGTAGCTCAGGTCATGAACTCCTTATTACTAAATTCAGACTCAAATTGAAGAAAGTAGGGAAAACTGCTAGACCATTCAGGTATGACCTAAATCAAATCCCTTATGATTATTCAGTGGAAGTGAGAAATAGATTTAAGGGCCTAAATCTGATAGATAGAGTGCCTGATGAACTACGGAATGAAGTTCATGACATTGTACAGAAGACAGGGATAAAGATCATCCCAATGGAAAAGAAATTCAAAAAAGCAAAATGGCAGTCTGAGGAGGGCTTACAAATAGCTGTGAAAAGAAGAGACGCAAAAAGCAAAGGAGAAAAGGAAAGACATAAGCATCTGAATGCAGAGTTCCAAAGAATAGCAAGAAGAGATAAGAAAGCCTTCTTCAGCGAACAATGCAAAGAAATAGAGGGAAAGAACAGAATGGGAAAGACTAGAGATCTCTTCAAGAAAATTACAGATACCAAGGGAACATTTCATGCAAAGATGGGCTCGATAAAGGACAGAATGGTATGGGCCTAACAGAAGCAGAAGATATTAATAAGAGGTGGCAAGAATACACGGAGGAACTGTACAAAAAAGATCTTTATGACCCAGATAATCATAGAATTCTAAATTATACATTAAATGTTGACACATTAAACCAATCAACTAAGGAAAAGGTAAATATATAATACTTATAGTAATTTTCTCACGAGAAAAGACATATTTTGATTAGAACCCTGATGTTCAACGCAGCACTGTTTATAATAGCCAGGACATGGAAGCAACCTAGATGTCCATCAGCAGACAAATGGATAAAAATCTGTGGTACATATACACAATGGAGTATTAGTCAGCCATTAAAAAGAATACATTTGAGTCAGTTCTAATGAGCTGGATGAAACTGGAGCCTATTATACAGAGTGAAGTAAGCCAGAAAGAAAAACACCAATACAGTATACTAACACGTATATATGGAATTTAGAAAGATGGTAATGATAACCCTGTATGCAAGACAGCAAAAGAGACACAGATGTATAGAACAGTCTGTTGGACTCTGTGGGAGAGGGTGAGGGTGAGATGATTTGGGAGAATGGCATTGAAACATGCATAATATCTTATATGAAATGAATCGGCAGTCCAGGATCGATGCACAATACTGGGTGCTTGGGGCTGGTGCACTGGGATGACCCAGAGGGATGGTGCAGGGAGGGAGGAGGGAGGGGGGTTCAGGATGGGGAACATGTGTATACTTGTGGCAGATTCATGTTGATGTATGGCAAAACCAATACAATATTGTAAACCTCCAATTAAAATAAATAAATTTATATTTTTAAAAAAATGTTTTAAAAGAATTTTTTAAATATAACTTACTACATCAAAATATTAAAGGAGTCAAAATGAGGAAAATTAGCTTGATAAATTCAACATTCACTCACTAAAAAGCAAAATATAACAAACAGACACATACCAGAAAAATACATGAGATAACTTTGCTTAACATTTTAAACATGAAATGTTAAGTATTGATGCTTTCCTTTTTAGATGAGGAAGTCAAGGATACCCACTTTTACTGTTTATTCAAAATTGTACTAATGTTTTCAGCTAGTTAACCAAACACATGAAAAAAAATAAAGGGAATAACATTGGAAAAAACATATCCAGAAAATGTTTGATTAGAGATTGTATGATATGCATGTTGAAAATCCAAATTAATCTACAAATAAATTATAAAATTATTAAAAGATATTTTTAGAGTTGCCAAAATGCATTGAATCCTAACTGAAAAACAATACACATTTTACAAATGACATTTAAAATAGTATGAAAAATAATCACAAACTGAGATTAATTTTAAAAATATGTAAGAACTTTATTAAAAAATATGATGTATCTTATATTGTAAAACATGAAGTAGATCTAACTAAACATGATCATGTAGCATGCTTATGATTTGGAAGACTTGAGGATGCAAACATCATTCTCTGCAAATCGATCTACAATTCTACTATATTTCTACACCAAACCCAAACAAGAATAATTCTAAAGGTTGTTTTAAAAGGTAAAGATAAAGAATATCTTAAACACTCTGCAAGATTAAGAGTAACTTTTTAAGAGTTGCTCAACTTGATGTCCGGGGAAGGCAATGGCACCCCACCCCAGGACTCTTGCCTGGAAAATCCCATGGACGGAGGAGCCTGGTGAGCTGCAGTCCATGGGGTCGCTAAGAGTCGGACACGACTGAGCGACTTCACTTTGAATTTTCACTTTCATGCATTGGAGAAGGAAATGGCAACCCACTCCAGTGTTCTTGCCTGGAGAATCCCAGGGATGGGGAAGCCCGGTGGGCTGCCGTCTATGGGGTCGTACAGAGTCAGACACGATTGAAGTGACTTAGCAGCAGCAGCAGCAGCAACTTGATGTCAAAGCCTATTAGTTAAGGGTAGTTCTGATTATAAAACACCTAGAAGCATACAGAAAGTCTAGAAACAGAACTATAGATATACTGATGTTTACTTTATGAATATTCTGGCACCACAGAGCAGTGTTAAAATGAGTAAATTTTTCAATGAGTATTTCTGAAAAAATATATATGCCAATAAGTCAAAATATAAAATTAGCTTATAGTCATGCCCCATCAAAATTTACTCTCTGTTTGAAATAAATTGTAAAGTAATTTACCTCCAATTAAATAAATTTATATTTAAAAAAATCAATGTAAAAAGAGAAAATAAAGCCCTGAATTGAAAATAGAGGGAGTAGAATATAAAATATAATACTGTATGAAATTTGTGATAATTTAGCACATAAAAACATGAATATCTTTATTATTTTGGAGGTAAGAAGTGGATCTTAAATAAGACATTAGAAGCACTTCACTGTGTAAAGAAATGGTTTGTTATACATTGATTCATTAATTCATTAAACATAAGGAAATGTGTGCCCCTAAATACATCGCCAACCAAATGAATAGACAAGGCACAATCTAGGAGAAAATATTCATGATACACACATCAAAGAACTTTTATTTAGAATGCATAATGAAATACATTTTTCATAATAAAATATTAATAACCTAATAGAAAAATAGGTTAAAAAAACACCCTGAAAAGGCCCTTCACAAAGAAGTAAGACAAGTCAAATGACTAATAACTAAATTATAGGAATTCAACCACATTAGTAAAGTGGAATTGAATTCATCACCAAAATGAAGTACCCCTACGGAAAGTACCCAACAACCTGAAATGAAGTACCCACCAACCTGAAAATATTAAAATGTTTGCTATCACAGTATTAAATGTTGTCAAGAATGGACAATAATTAGAACCCACATACAATATAGTTGGAATTTAAACTAATCCATCCATTTTGGAAAATTGTTTGATGGCATCTAGCAGAAGATCGGAAACAAGCGCCCTTTGATCCAGAACATTCAGAGACAGGGCACATCTCACACAGTGAGTGCTCGTGTGCAATGCAGCACATGCTTGGGTAAGAATGTTCATGCAGCGTTTACGTTAAAGACAAAAAAGGTGAAATAACCAGGAGTGAAACTGCTGGCTCATATGGTAGTTCTGTTTTTACCTTGTGTGTGTGTGTGTGTGTGTGTGTAAAACTCCATACTGCTTTCCATACAGTATGCAATTGGTTATACCAATTTACATTCTCTCCCACAATGCACGTTTCCCTTTACTCTAATCCTCTCCAACAATTGTTATATGCAGACTTTGTAGAGGAAAGGAGGAGGGAGAATTTAGGAGTATAAAGTCTACAAAATACTCTGTTAAAATGGATAAGCTACAGGATGCCGCTGCCCAGTGCCGTGAGTTATGCCTGTTATCCTTTGTGTGCCGCGCTGTGCTGTCACTTAAGTCATGTCCAGCTCTTTGCGACCCCATGGACTCTAGCCCACCAGGCTCCTCTGCCCATGGGACTGGGTTGCCGTGCCCTCCTCCAGGGGATATTCCCCACCCAGGAATCAAACTCATATCTCTGGCATCGCCTGCTTACAGGCAGGTTCTCTACCCACTGAGCCACTAAGTTTTAATAGTGTCTAATCTAAAAACATCATGAATCACTATGCTCTGCATCTAAAATTATTATAACACTGTAAATAAACAATAGTTCAATAAAGAAGAGGAAATAACCAAATTCCATTTGTAGTAGTAGTATGAATAAACATATTATCATATCAATATTATTTTGTAGAACATTCTTCAGCACCAAAAAGGGAACTACTGTTACAGTCAATCTCTTAAAAATTCTTTTGAAACAAAATGCTGAGCCAAATTAGCCAGACATAAGGGCATATACTCTAAAATTTTAATAATACAAATTTCAAAAGTGATAAAGTTTTTTTTTTTTTTTTACTTTATTTTACTTTACAATACTGTATTGATTTTGCCATACATTGACATGAATCCACCACGGGTGTATACGAGCTCCCAATCCTGAATCCCCCTCCCACCTCCCACCCCATATCATCTCTCTGGATCATCCCCATGCACCAGCCCCAAGCATCCTGTATCCTGGATCGAACATAGACTGGCACTTTGTTTCTTACTCTCATAACCTATTCTCTGTTTAGAAGAAAAATATTTGAACACCGTAATGGAGTTTGTTCCTAGAGGCAGCAGAGAGGCACAGTGACTAGAAAAATGCTTACAGAAATGCTGTAAGAGCTGATAATGTCTTAACATACAGGATGATTATACAAAATTACTTGTCTGCCTATTTATCACATTTCATAATTTGAGAAAAAGAGAAAGGAAAGGAAGAGAGAAAAAAGAAAGAAGACATGGAACAGAAATCATTTGCAAATTCTGAGGATTTTAGGATGTGGACAGCCTTCTGCTGCACTGTGCTTAGCCGCTCAGTCTTATCTGACTCTTTGAGACCCCATGGACTGTAGCCCACCAGACTCCTCTGTCCTTGGGGATTTTCCAGGCGAGAATACTGGAGTGGGTTGTCATGCCCTCCTCGAGGGGATCTTCCCTATTCAGGGAGAGAACCCAGGTCTCCTGTATTGCAGGCAGATTCTGTACCATCCGAGCCACCAGGGAAGCCCTGGACACTGTTAGGCGAGCGTTATCTTGCCTATAACACTCTGCAAGGGAGACATAAACATATATTTTTCTTTTTTCTTTTAAACTGAAGATGACATTTTAAAATCACAGTGCAGTTTAAAAATCACATTGTATTCATATGATATATAATTTTCTCAAGAGGTTATATCCGATTGTGTCTCAGTCACTAAAGAATCAACTTGCACTTCGGGGGACGTGAGCTCCATTGCTGGCTTGGAAGATCCCCTGGAGGAGGGCATGGCAACCCACTCCAGCATTCTTGCCTGGAGATTCCCCATGGACAGAGAAGGGGTCGCAAAGAGTAGGACACTAATCAGCGGATAAGCACACATTGGAAGAAAAATGTAATAACCATCAACACACTGTATAAAGCACATTTAAGAAACTGCTTTCCTCTATCTCTCTTCTCACTCAAAATTACATTGGGTGAGAAAACATTTTGGTATTGACTAGTTTTCTGATGGTCTCCTTCACATCTTTATTTCTAAGGCTGTAGATAAGGGGATTTAGCATGGGGATCACTACTGTGTAAAGCACAGTGGCTACTTTGATGAAGAGCCATGAGCTTCTGGAGTTGGGGACACAGTAGAGCAGAAGGATGACCCCATGGAAAATGGTGATGGCGGTCAGGTGGGAGGCACAGGTGGAGAAGGCTTTTCGGAGTCCACCAGCTGAAGGCATCTTGATGATTGCGACAATTATGAAAATATAGGAGGCGAGGATAATCAGGAGGCTACACACCTCATTGAGAGTAGAAATGATAAAACATGTCATCTGACTGAAGTAAGAGTCAGAGCAAGAGGCAGAGATGATGGCAGAATACTCACAGCCAAAGTGATGTATGACATTAGAATCGCAGAAGGACATCTCCAAAAGAGAACAGGTGATTGTCAAGGAACACGTTCCACCCCACGTGTAGGTTCCAGCGACTAGGAGGCTGCAGAGCTTAGGAGACATAGCAACTGTGTAGAGCAGGGGGTTACAAACAGCTACAAACCGGTCATAGGCCATCACTGCTAACATGAACATCTCCGTAATCACAAGTGTGCAACCAAAGAAGAATTGAATCATGCAACCCGCATAGGAGATAGTCCCTCTGTCCACAACCAAGATCTCTAAGAGTTTAGGTGTGGTTATAGAAGAGTAACAAAAATCAAGAAAGGAGAGGTGGCTGAGAAAGAAGTACATGGGGGTGTGAAGTTTGGGGTTGATTCTGATGATCACAATCATACCCAGGTTCCCCACCACAGAGACGGTGTAGACGGTGAAGAAGATCAGGAACAGGGGCNTGTGGTTATAGAAGAGTAACAAAAATCAAGAAAGGAGAGGTGGCTGAGAAAGAAGTACATGGGGGTGTGAAGTTTGGGGTTGATTCTGATGATCACAATCATACCCAGGTTCCCCACCACAGAGACGGTGTAGACGGTGAAGAAGATCAGGAACAGGGGCACCTGGAGCTGCGGGTATTCTGAGAAGCCCGAGAGGACGAAGGTGATTCCAGCACTCTGATTTCTCTCATCCATCACTACAGCTTCTGCCAGAGAAAACCAGAGTTCACCCAAAGCAACCAGACCTGACAGAAACAGAGGGTATTTTTCTCCCAGCCTGGACAGGGGACTGGTTTGCAGTGGTGAAGTCTGCGATTTCTCAAGAATGCAAATAAGGCGCAGTTGGAGCCCAAATATACCGTGTGTCTACAGGTGTGGAGAGTGGAAGTCAGCTTCTGATGTAGGGGCAAGGAGAGGATGGACTGGGAAGAACTGAGTGTCACGGTGACTCAGAAAATGTCCTTGTTTGAATTTTCTCAACCTTCTCAGCTGTCGCCCTTTTCTCCACATGGATAATTCCTTTCTTTAGCTTCATTTAGTTGAACTTGCTGATTGCACTTGCAAATTCTTGTTTGCTCAGGCCATTCTAGTGGCTCAAGATGTCCTCTGTTTTTCTCTCACTTTTCCTCTGTGCTCTCCGATCAGAGAGAGGCTTCCCAGGTAGTGTCCAGCAGATCTTCCTGACCCAGGA
Organism: Connochaetes taurinus; assembly: GCA_006408615.1. Taxonomy (NCBI): domain Eukaryota; kingdom Metazoa; phylum Chordata; class Mammalia; order Artiodactyla; family Bovidae; genus Connochaetes; species Connochaetes taurinus. The sequence continues at coordinate 73,620 of SJXO01007296.1, read as the reverse complement.
GTCGAACTGGGGTCCCAAGCATTGCAGGTGGATTCTTTACCAGCTGAGCTATCAGGGAAGTCCAACTCTAATTATTTTCTAAACCATTTAAGACTTTAATTTCACATGTAATAAGTGGCCCCCACCAAACTTAGTTTCTTCTCTTGTATTTCTAATGCTGTTTTTCATGTTTACTTTGAACTTGAAATACATAACCTCAAAATATTCTACAATGCAGCACCACCTATAATTTTATGAAGTCTGAAATGGTGCAAATAGTGACTAAGAAGTAGAAAAAATGCATACACAGAGGAAATCTTTTTCTTACTTCTTTTCTAATGTTTCCTTCTTAGCTGCACATTTCCATTGATGCCTCAAGCCATCAGGCATAAGCTTTGCTTCGTCCATCTTTCCCTGTCCTTGTCTGTATCTCTATGATTTCCTTTCCATGCAAGGTGAAGGCTGTGAAAAATGTCATTAGGGCGAAATGAACATATTCTTCAAAATACACTCCCATCTTTATTGCTACCTACCACACATCTATTCAGCAGCTGTCTTTATTTAGCCTAACTACAACCATCCTTCAGGACTAATTTTCATTCAATCTTAGTTTAAAATCGTGCTCAAATGCTTAGCCATGTTCAAAATCATCTCCATACAGATTACCTGCAAACTGAACGCTTCTGTCTGGATTTCTGTGATCTCTAAAAGATGAAATGAACATATTCTTCAAAATACACTCCCATCTTTATTGCTACCTACCACACATCTATTCAGCAGCTGTCTTTATTTAGCCTAACTACAACCATCCTTCAGGACTAATTTTCATTCAATCTTAGTTTAAAATCGTGCTCAAATGCTTAGCCATGTTCAAAATCATCTCCATACAGATTACCTGCAAACTGAACGCTTCTGTCTGGATTTCTGTGATCTCTAAAAGAACTAAACTACCAATGCAGCAGACATGAGAGACACGGGTTCTCTCCCTGGGTTGGGAAAATCCCCTGGAGGAGTGTATGGCAACCCACTCTGGTGTTCTTGCTTGGAGAATCCCATAGACAGAGGAGCCTGGCAGGCTACAGTCCATAGAGTTGTTTATAAAGAGTCAGAAAGGACTGAAGTGACTTAGCACACACAGTATCACTGCATTATCTAGACTGCTTGATAGCTACTTCTTTCGTTTCACTCACTGCAGCAATTTTGATTTTGGTGCACAAAATACACACATTTTGGTATATAAAAGCATTATTACCTTTTAATATCAAATACCAGACAACATATTTCAGACTACTTTGGGGTTTAATTCAGGACTCAAGTTTGCTGTACTGCTCCAACTTGCTTTCACCTGCATGATTTTAAACTCTAAAAATTTAATGCAAAGTCTGGCATATTTCTCTACAGTTTTATAGATTTATTTTTAATATTCCCCTATTTTTTTAATTTTTAATTGAAAACAAATATTACTACTTGAATGTCCACCAAGGACATCATTCAGCTATACAAGCAAAGTTCAAAACTAAATGCATCCCATGAATCTTAAAGATATAAGAAATAATTTCAATATCTTGTATTCTTCCCCTTAAATGAATTAAATGAATACTATTTCATTGCTACTAGGGTTGCATAGGTGTTTCTCTGCCAAAAATATTGTTAATTTCAGAGTTTTCCGCATCAGAATTAAAGTAAATCACTTAAACAACTCACCAGAAGCCATGTAGTCTTTATAGATTGATTTACTGAAGACTTCTTTAAATAAGAATCTAATTACATTTAATTAAAATTGTTGTAGCTTGTAATAAGAGTATTATAACTTCTTCCAAATTATATTTCAGTAAAGTCATCAAAATATTACATTTTTTTCTCATTAAAAAATAGAGAAACTCCCAAGGGTAAGTAAGCCATATACTTGTAAACTAAACTTAGGGATCATGCTGTATATTTATGTATACCTGAGTGACTCTGAGGATTCATACCCCAGACAATTTTGATTGGGGTATTATCCATGAGCTACAAACAAGACAATTTAAAGAAAATCCCATACTCCTCATTTAGAGTATAATTTATTTTAAATCATTAAATCATATAGAAAACTTGAGCATGTTTATCTTCTCATCTTAGAAAAATAACACTAGCAATCAACCTGTTTATATTTATATTTATCATGGAAGACGTGAATTCCAAAATTCAGAAACAGAAAATCACAATTACTGTTCAATAGACCAAGCATAGTGTTGTTTCTGTGTTATGTTTATTTCAGTCTTTCCTCTAAGTTTTCTTATTTAGACATCTACATTTTTGTAAAAAAAAACACATTCAATATCACACTGAATAGAAATATGATATTATGGCATTTGCAGTTATTATTGTATCCCAATGTTTCTGTTTTATTAAAACTTGTTGAATATACTTTTTGATAAAGCAATTGATAAAAACCTATCAATTATGTGGTATATGAATGGTCTATTTCATCATAATAAACTGCTGCAGATTCAGTGGCTTGAAAACCACTCATTTATTAATTCACAATTTTGTACGCCCGAAGTTAGGCACAATACACCCGGTCCCTCTAGTCACGTTATCGCAAGGCTGAGATCAAAGTGTCGTCGAGTTTCTCATCTAGAAATCGGTTCCCTTCCAAGCTCATTCATGTTGTTGGAATAATGCAGTTCCTTGAGTTGTAGGAATAGGGTCTTGTTTCCTTGACATCTGTTTGGGGTTATTCACAGCTCCTAGAATCCAATCCTAGGTATCCACTTTGTTTTCTCCGCTCAAGTCACTCTCACACTTCAAATCTCTCTTTCAACACCCTCTTATAATTCATACATCTCTTTAAAGAGGGATTCAAGCATTTTTAACAAATCATCAGATTATATGAGACCCACCAATCAGGATAGTCTTCTTTTATTATGATCAACTGATTTAAAACTAGTTATAATTTAAAATTATTTGCCAGCAGCTCCCAGATGAATGTGTAATTGAACGCTAGTTGAAGATATGAGTACACCAAATGGTGGGGAATCTTAAGGACTAGTTTAGAGTTCTACTTGTCACTCATAAGGTCAACATTTTTGTACTCTCTCTATTAATACCTCATTCTATTTAAAATAGCACCTACTTGCTTGAATGTTTTACTTAAGAAATTTGATGATCTATAATTCCATCTTAAGAAGATAAAAAAGCAAACAGCTTTTAATCTCACAATAAATAGGAGGAAAAGATGAGAATGGTGATCAACAAAATAGAAAATGGACAGTGAAATAGAAATAAGGGATTGAGCAAAACTAAAATTCTGATGTTTAAAATGATACATGAAATCAATCATCGGTTAGATTAATTAATTAAAAATAACAGATCATAACACAATTGCTACTCAAGAAAAAAATGGGACTTCATTACAGATGCTGTCAATGTAGAAAAAGTAATTAGGGAGTATTATGTATAATTTTCTTCCAAAAAATGTAACTACCTAGTTGATGTAGAAAAATCATTTGAACCATACAAATTAACTGACCAAAGATGAAATGCAAAATATGAATAGCCTCTATCTTCTTATGAAATTGCATTTTCAGTTAAAAATCTTCCTACAAGGAGAACCTCAGTCCCATACTGCTGCTGCTGCTGCTAAGTCGCTTCAGTCGTGTCCGACTCTGTGTGACCTCGTAGACGGCAGCCCACCAGGCTCCCCCGTCCCTGGGATTCTCCAGGCAAGAACACTGGACTGGGTTGCCATTTCCTTCTCCAATGCATGAAAGTGAAAAGTGAAAGTGAAGCTGCTCAGTCGTGTCCGACTTATAGCGACCCCATGGACTGCAGCCTACCAGGCTCCTCCATCCATGGGATTTTCCAGGCAAGAGTACTGGAGTGGGATGCCATTGCCTTCTCCACAGTCCCATACTATTAAATGGTAAATTCTGTCAAGCATTTAAGTAATAAATAGCACAAAAAAGTGCATGGATATTTGAATAAACAGAACAATAAGAGATATATGCAACACTTTTTCTTCACCCATTAATATAGCTCATACTCAAACTGGAGGCATTGGGATATGAATTCAGTCAGTCTGGCCCCAGAGTTTATGCTCTTAGTTAAAAAGTTATGTCATTTGATTGCAACTGGGCCATAAAGATTCTTAAAGGATAAGTTTATGATCATGGGTTTTATAGTCTCACAACTGGGAAGGTGTTGGTTGAAGGAAGGACTTGATTAGAATTTTGCTCCAGAAGGATGATTCAGACAGAAAAGGGAGGAGGAGCTAGAGGAAGAAATAAAACTGGAAATGTTATTTAAACTTGATGCTGTTACTATCTTGCCTATACCTTGTGTGAAACATGTACTTAGGATTGGGTTTATTCGTATGTGACAGCTCTCTAATTCCCAAACATCCATGTACATAAGAATATTCCAAGAGGCTTGTTTAAAATGAACATTCCTGGGTTTCTCTGCCAAATATTTGTGAGTTCAACTGATTTCCCAGGTGCTTCTGACAGAGGTTCTAAGAAACCTCTATGATAGAAACCAAAGATTTCTGGATTTGCTTTTCAGCTACAAATATCTAGAACCCAGTGTTGTGCAAGCACAATGATCGAATTCTTTGGCCTGCTTCCTGACCTTCAGGAGCTCAGGATTTGGTTGAAGAGGCATAGACAATTTAATCAGCAATGTGCAAAACCTGAAAACGATTCATTAGTTTAGAATGTGTGATCTCCATAGTTTAAAAACTGATAGCTGAGATGCGGGTTACTGGCAGCCATAAGTATACATATATATATATATTGTCCCCCAGTAAAAAAAATGCATTTCTCAAGGAGGCAAAAATTGTAAATGAAGGTATGAAGTTTATTTTTAGAGACATAGCAAACAAGTGGGAGAGCACACAGAGAAACTGTTAGTTAAGATCGAAGCAAGGCAGAGAGGCACGCCAGGAAAGAAAGCGTGTGGGTATCTCTGACAGTGAGGAGGAGCCACCACCAATATTTCAGATTGTTTTCTCTGTTTTGGGACATCTCTGGTGTTTCATGGGTTTCCCTGGTGGTTCAGAGGTAAAGAATCTATCTGCAGGCAAGGACACATGTTCTATCCCTGTATCAGGAAGATCCCCTGGAGAAGGAAATGGCAATCCCCTCCAGCATTCTTGCCTGAGAGTCCCATGGATAGAGGAGCTTGGCAGGCTACTGCCCATGGGGTTGCAAAAGAGTCAGATACGACTTAGTAACTAATCAACAACCATCAACACCAACACCAGACAAAGATGTTGTAAACAAACAAACAAAAAACATAGATCAAGATAACTAATGTACTTCATCATAGAAATACTGAATGAACTATTAGAAAATAAAATATCACAGTATATGATAGGAAAATAAACAATGACTCAGATGGAAAGAAAAAAAAATGATTACCTGTATAGCAATAAACAAGATATATAAGAAAATTCCTTCAACCTGATAATCATCTACAAAAAATACCTCTAGCTAATATTATGTCTAGTGTAGAAACAGAAAATAGAAAAAAATCCTACATAAAGTAAAATAACTTGATTTCTCCCAACTCTGTGTATAACAGGCAGGAAAATAATGTCCTTAACCACTTTTAATTAACATCTTATTTTAGATTTTTGTTGAATAAGGAAGAAAATTATAATTACTGAAAAGTAGAAAGTAAGACTGTCTTTATTTGCCAGCTAGATTCTGTATACAGAAAGTCCTAAGGAATCTACAACGAAGCTATGAGAAAGTAATAACAATGCAGTAGTATTGCATGCTAAGTCGCTTCAGTCGTGTCCGACTCTGTGCGACCCCATAGACGGCAGCCCACCAGGCTCCCCCGTCCCTGGGATTCTCCAGGCAAGAATACTGGAGTGGGTTACCATTTCTTTCTCCAATGTATGAAAGTAAAAAGTGAAAGGGAAGTCGTTCAGTCATGTCCGACTCTTAGCGACCCCACGGACTGCAGCCTACCAGGCTCTTCCATCCACGGATTTTTCAGGCAAGAGTACTGGAGTAGGGTGCCATTGCCTTCTCCAGTAGTACTGCATAAATGAGTATATAAAAAAATATCAATTGCATCATTGTGTTCTAATGGTGAGCAATAGAAATGACTATTTAAAAGTGTAATTTCCAAGACTTATTCATGCAAACATGTATGCGTGGGTGTGCTGTCTCTCAGTGATATCCCGACTCTTTGCAATCCCATGGGCTGTAGCTGCCAGGGTCCTCTGTCCATGGAGTTCTCCAGGCAAGAATACTGAAGTGGATTACCATTTCCTTCTCCAGGGGATCTTCCCGACCCAGGGATTAAACACAGGTCTCCTGCAAGCATAGGATTATCAAGAAACTATTGATAGATAAGTTGTAACCCCTGAATACCTTCATTACACCAAAAGAAAGCCATTTCTGGTATTCATCATACTGGTCAACAGGTCATATTTTTCACAATGATAACCTATTTCTGACATTCTATACTCTAACAAGAAAGTGAAAATGTTAGTCACTCAGTCATCTGATTCTTTGAGACCCCATGGACTGTATTCTGCCAGGCTCCTCTGTTCATGGAATTCTCCAGGCAAGACTACTGGAATAGCTGACCATTCCCTTCTCTGGGGGATCTTCCCAACCTAGGGACAGAACCCTGGTCTTGTGCATTGCAGGTAGATTCTTTACCATATGAGTCACCAGAGAAACCTGTGCTCTTATCAGGAAGAGGTTACTTTCTATTCAGGACATGGATGCTAGAAACATTTGTCACAGCCATCTAAGTATGAACTTTTCAATTAAAACTAGGGAACTGCTTTTGGATTTGTACATTCTTGAGAGATGTTAATTTAGATATATACATAGTATTATAGCCAAAGAATTTTTAAATTAATCACAGTAATTTCAATAGCTAATATGAGGATTACTTAAAGTTTCTTGTAGCTAATAACAATTTTATTAAATGTGAGTTGAGAAAAATCAACCATTCAGAGCGGAATAAGTTTTGTATTTAACCAAATTATTTTTCTAGAACTGTAATTTGCATGAATTATGTATCTTCCCTTTTATTTTCATATGTTGATTTATGGTTATTAATTCATGACTATTAAACCACTTTTCAGTTTCTGGAATAAAATCCAATGTGTTAATATTTTGTCTTGAATATTCATTAACTAACCTCATGAGAAAGACTGATCTATAAATTTATTTCTCATAATAGCTTTCTTTGAACTGATTTTTAAAATCTAAGTGAATATAATGCACTACTAAGTATCCTGTCTTAATCTATTCCCTAGAAAGGTCTGTGCATGATTGACAATATTTCTCAAATGTTTGGAAAAATTCACCAACATAACAAACAGGGCATAGGATTTCTTTGTGAGGAAGTTTTTGGAAACAAATTCCATTACTTTGGGCTCCCCAGTGACTCAGTGGCAAAGAATCCACCGACAGTACAGCAGATGCAGGGGACGTGAGTCTGAGCCCGGGTTGGGGAGATTTCCCGGAGAAGGGCATGGCCCCCACTCCAGTCTTCTTGCCAGGAAAACCCCATGGACAGAGAAGCCTGGCGGGCCACGGTCCATGGGGTCACAAAGAGTCAGACACGACTGAGCACAGACAGACTCCCATTACACTAACAGATAAGACTGTACTTACACTTTTTATTTTTATTGTATAAGACTGAATGCTGTTTTTTCAAGGAGTGTGTTTATTTCATTAAGATTTATAATTTCTTAATATAGATTCTTCACAATATCTTACTATTTGCCATGCCTGTAGAATTTTATCAATGCCATTTTTTTCCCCTAATCAGTAAAGAAAGAGATAAAATGTGGATTATTTTTAACTCAATATGTCAAACACAATACATAACATGCCTTTGTTGTCTCTCTCTTCCCTCAGAAACCAAATCAATCATAGTAATGATAATGAGAAATAAATAAAACGGCCAAGCCACATTAGTAAAAACAATGGTGGGATTTTCCTGGGGCTCAGGGATTAAGATTCTTTGCTTCCACTGCAGGGAGCACGGACTTGATCCCTGGTTGAGAAACTAAGATCTCACATGCTGTGCAGCACAGCCAAAAATAAAAATGAATAAATTAAAACAATGGTAAAATTAAAACCAGCTAATATGATCTCATTATAATTTCAGAAATGAGAAATGATTATGAAGGAGCATAGATGAATGAAGCAGAGAGGGCATGGCTACAGCCAAGAATGCTTTAACGTGCAGAGCTAAAGAACAAGTGATGTAAATTTTAGAGTCCCTAAGAGTCTCAGGCTTTAAAAGAATGAACACAATAAATACTGAAGCCTGTATGAAAATGAAACAGTCAAGGATAAACAGGATCCACTTACACGGAAGAAAAGATGTCAGAAGTTGCTCTAATGGATAGTGAGATTTGCTTCAAAGTTACCATAATTAAGAATATTAATCTCCAATTAAAATAAATTTATATTAAAAAAAGAATATGTGGTAATGGCAGGTACTTCAAAGGAATATAAAAAAGGCTTGTTAAACTGAATGAGGTAGATTCATGATTAGGTCCAGCTACTCAGAAGCATCTCTGTTAATCTCATTATAATTTTTTCATACTTCATTATTGACGAAGAGCATTTCTTTTCCTTTGGATCATGAGTGCAAACCTGAGACGTGAACGAGTATTTGTCAGAAGAAGAGAAAATAGAGCAGTTCTTAACTTGGGCTTTATCACTGAGTAATCATCATATCTCCCTAGAAATACATTTAACTTTTTCTCAGTATTCAATTAAACACCTTTGATTGAACTATATTACACTGGTATTCAAAAAATGAGTGATGCCGACAGAGACTAGCTATTATTTTCAGGATCTTCTTGCTTAAAATCAGGTAATACTTTTTATAAGGCAAACTCAAAACTCCTGATTTTACCTGGTGTAAAATAAAGTTTTGAGAAGAGCTAAAAGTTGCTCTTTGAGAAGAGCTAAAAGTTGCTCTTTGAGAAGAGCTAAAAGTTTTATAAAACTGAATCATAATAAGGAAGAAAATTATAATTACTGAAGAGTAGAAAGTAAGACTGTCTTTATTTGCCAGCTAGATTCTGTATACAGAAAGTCCTAAGGAATCTACAAGGAAGCTATGAGAAAGTAATAACAATGCAGTAGTATTGCATGCTAAGTCGCTTCAGTCGTGTCCGACTCTGTGCGACCCCATAGACGGCAGCCCACCAGGCTCCCCCGTCCCTGGGATTCTCCAGGCAAGAATACTGGAGTGGGTTACCATTTCTTTCTCCAATGTATGAAAGTAAAAAGTGAAAGGGAAGTCGTTCAGTCATGTCCGACTCTTAGCGACCCCACGGACTGCAGCCTACCAGGCTCTTCCATCCACGGATTTTTCAGGCAAGAGTACTGGAGTAGGGTGCCATTGCCTTCTCCAGTAGTACTGCATAAATGAGTATATAAAAAAATATCAATTGCATCATTGTGTTCTAATGGTGAGCAATAGAAATGACTATTTAAAAGTGTAATTTCCAAGACTTATTCATGCAAACATGTATGCGTGGGTGTGCTGTCTCTCAGTGATATCCCGACTCTTTGCAATCCCATGGGCTGTAGCTGCCAGGGTCCTCTGTCCATGGAGTTCTCCAGGCAAGAATACTGAAGTGGATTACCATTTCCTTCTCCAGGGGATCTTCCCGACCCAGGGATTAAACACAGGTCTCCTGCAAGCATAGGATTATCAAGAAACTATTGATAGATAAGTTGTAACCCCTGAATACCTTCATTACACCAAAAGAAAGCCATTTCTGGTATTCATCATACTGGTCAACANCTGAAGTGGATTACCATTTCCTTCTCCAGGGGATCTTCCCGACCCAGGGATTAAACACAGGTCTCCTGCAAGCATAGGATTATCAAGAAACTATTGATAGATAAGTTGTAACCCCTGAATACCTTCATTACACCAAAAGAAAGCCATTTCTGGTATTCATCATACTGGTCAACAGGTCATATTTTTCACAATGATAACCTATTTCTGACATTCTATACTCTTAACAAGAAAGTGAAAATGTTAGTCACTCAGTCATCTGACTCTCTGAGACCCCATGGACTGTATTCTGCCAGGCTCCTCTGTTCATGGAATTCTCCAGGCAAGACTACTGGAATAGCTGACCATTCCCTTCTCTGGGGGATCTTCCCAACCTAGGGACAGAACCCTGGTCTTGTGCATTGCAGGTAGATTCTTTACCATATGAGTCACCAGAGAAACCTGTGCTCTTATCAGGAAGAGGTTACTTTCTATTCAGGACATGGATGCTAGAAACATTTGTCACAGCCATCTAAGTATGAACTTTTCAATTAAAACTAGGGAACTGCTTTTGGATTTGTACATTCTTGAGAGATGTTAATTTAGATATATACATAGTATTATAGCCAAAGAATTTTTAAATTAATCACAGTAATTTCAATAGCTAATATGAGGATTACTTAAAGTTTCTTGTAGCTAATAACAATTTTATTAAATGTGAGTTGAGAAAAATCAACCATTCAGAGCGGAATAAGTTTTGTATTTAACCAAATTATTTTTCTAGAACTGTAATTTGCATGAATTATGTATCTTCCCTTTTATTTTCATATGTTGATTTATGGTTATTAATTCATGACTATTAAACCACTTTTCAGTTTCTGGAATAAAATCCAATGTGTTAATATTTTGTCTTGAATATTCATTAACTAACCTCATGAGAAAGACTGATCTATAAATTTATTTCTCATAATAGCTTTCTTTGAACTGATTTTTAAAATCTAAGTGAATATAATGCACTACTAAGTATCCTGTCTTAATCTATTCCCTAGAAAGGTCTGTGCATGATTGACAATATTTCTCAAATGTTTGGAAAAATTCACCAACATAACAAACAGGGCATAGGATTTCTTTGTGAGGAAGTTTTTGGAAACAAATTCCATTACTTTGGGCTCCCCAGTGACTCAGTGGCAAAGAATCCACCGACAGTACAGCAGATGCAGGGGACGTGAGTCTGAGCCCGGGTTGGGGAGATTTCCCGGAGAAGGGCATGGCCCCCACTCCAGTCTTCTTGCCAGGAAAACCCCATGGACAGAGAAGCCTGGCGGGCCACGGTCCATGGGGTCACAAAGAGTCAGACACGACTGAGCACAGACAGACTCCCATTACACTAACAGATAAGACTGTACTTACACTTTTTATTTTTATTGTATAAGACTGAATGCTGTTTTTTCAAGGAGTGTGTTTATTTCATTAAGATTTATAATTTCTTAATATAGATTCTTCACAATATCTTACTATTTGCCATGCCTGTAGAATTTTATCAATGCCATTTTTTTCCCCTAATCAGTAAAGAAAGAGATAAAATGTGGATTATTTTTAACTCAATATGTCAAACACAATACATAACATGCCTTTGTTGTCTCTCTCTTCCCTCAGAAACCAAATCAATCATAGTAATGATAATGAGAAATAAATAAAACGGCCAAGCCACATTAGTAAAAACAATGGTGGGATTTTCCTGGGGCTCAGGGATTAAGATTCTTTGCTTCCACTGCAGGGAGCACGGACTTGATCCCTGGTTGAGAAACTAAGATCTCACATGCTGTGCAGCACAGCCAAAAATAAAAATGAATAAATTAAAACAATGGTAAAATTAAAACCAGCTAATATGATCTCATTATAATTTCAGAAATGAGAAATGATTATGAAGGAGCATAGATGAATGAAGCAGAGAGGGCATGGCTACAGCCAAGAATGCTTTAACGTGCAGAGCTAAAGAACAAGTGATGTAAATTTTAGAGTCCCTAAGAGTCTCAGGCTTTAAAAGAATGAACACAATAAATACTGAAGCCTGTATGAAAATGAAACAGTCAAGGATAAACAGGATCCACTTACACGGAAGAAAAGATGTCAGAAGTTGCTCTAATGGATAGTGAGATTTACTTCAAAGTTACCATAATTAAGAATATTAATCTCCAATTAAAATAAATTTATATTAAAAAAAGAATATGTGGTAATGGCAGGTACTTCAAAGGAATATAAAAAAGGCTTGTTAAACTGAATGAGGTAGATTCATGATTAGGTCCAGCTACTCAGAAGCATCTCTGTTAATCTCATTATAATTTTTTCATACTTCATTATTGACGAAGAGCATTTCTTTTCCTTTGGATCATGAGTGCAAACCTGAGACGTGAACGAGTATTTGTCAGAAGAAGAGAAAATAGAGCAGTTCTTAACTTGGGCTTTATCACTGAGTAATCATCATATCTCCCTAGAAATACATTTAACTTTTTCTCAGTATTCAATTAAACACCTTTGATTGAACTATATTACACTGGTATTCAAAAAATGAGTGATGCCGACAGAGACTAGCTATTATTTTCAGGATCTTCTTGCTTAAAATCAGGTAATACTTTTTATAAGGCAAACTCAAAACTCCTGATTTTACCTGGTGTAAAATAAAGTTTTGAGAAGAGCTAAAAGTTGCTCTTTGAGAAGAGCTAAAAGTTGCTCTTTGAGAAGAGCTAAAAGTTTTATAAAACTGAATCACAAGAGTTAGTTATGAGAACCTAAGTGCAAATTTAACCCTAACCCTAACCCTAACCGTAACCCTGACACTAAACACAGTTATCGTCTGTGTTTGCAGCATTGTTACAAATCACAACATAAACTGTAGCATAAGGAATGAGTCTCTAACTATATATTCCTTTTCATCACTCTGACTTCCGTAATGTATTATTTCTCTATTAACTGAGAAGTAATTGTAGCTCATTTGACCATCAAAAAAAAATGTAAAATACAACATACAATTTATTTGAAACATAACCATATATTTACTTCTAAAAAAGAAAAACTAGCATCAAAAATATATATGAAAATTATCAGGCATAATATGAACACAAGCATATTTATCTGGCTAATACACAGGCTGACTTTAATTCAAGTGGTTTTTCAGTCCCATTGGACTTCTGAATTATATTGAGGGAGAAAGCAGTTTCATAGTTATCAAACTCCTGACTGTCTCTTTCACGCCTTTATTCCTGAGGCTATAGATAAGAGGGTTCAGCATAGGAATCATGACGGTAAAAAACACAGTGGCTACTTTGACGAGGAGCCATGAGCTTTTGGAGTTGGGTACACAATAAAGGAACAGAACAGTCCCATGGAAAATGGTGATGGCGGTCAGATTGGAGGCACAGGTGGAGAAGGCTTTTCGGAGTTCAGCAACTGAAGGCATCTTAATGATTGTGACGACTATGAAAGCATAGGACGTGAGGATAATCAGGAGGCTACACACCTCATTTAGTGTAGAAATGAGGAAACACATCAGTTGACTGAAATGGGTGTCAGAACAGGAAGCAGAGATGATGGCAGAATACTCACAGCCAAAGTGGTGTATGACATTAGAACCGCAGAAGGACAGCTCCAAAAGAGAACAAGTGATTGTCCAGGAACACATTCCTCCCCACGTGTAAGTCCCCGCGACCAGGAGGCTGCAGAGCTTAGGAGACATAGCAGCTGTGTAGAGCAGGGGGTTACAAACAGCCACAAACCGGTCATAGGCCATGACTGCCAGCGTGGACATCTCCGTAATCACAAATGCACAGCCAAAGAAAAACTGTGCCATGCATCCTTTGAAAGAGATAACTCTGTCTTCCACAACCAAGATACCTAGGAGTTTGGGTGTAAATATGCTGGAAGAGCAAATATCCAAAAAGGATACATGGCTGAGAAAAAAATACATGGGTGTGTGGAGTTTGGGACTGGTCCTTATGACCACAATTATGCCAAGGTTCCCCACCAGAGTGGCTGTGTAAATGGTCAAGAACACCAAGGAAAGGGGTGCCTGGAGGCATGGGTATTCTGAGAAGCCCAAGAGGAAGAACCTGGTCACAGAGCTCTGATTTCCTTCATTCAGTACCATGGCTCTTGATTTAAAAAATAATAAAGAAAAATTAAAATTGAGCAGTGGAACATGAGAAGGTGGAGTGAAAGAAACTGAAGATAGCTCCACCTAAGCTAGTGAAGGCAGTGTGACCAGTGCATACACAGGAATGTTCTGAAGCGTCAAGCTGAAGTCTTTACAACTTAAGTGAATTTGATTATGGGAAATTAGCTTTATCCTTTAAAACTTTCATTTCTCTACCTGGAAAATAAGAAATAATAGTATTTATCATAGTAGTAGTATACGTAAGTGATTCCTAAATGAATGTGTTGCTTAGAGCATTAAATATCCCCATTAAATATAATTCTATGAAAACACAGGCTACATAGAAGGAAATCAGGAAAAAAAAAAAAAACTACTAAACAAATCATTGGTTGGATTATGGCAGTCACATGATAAGAGCAGAATTAACCTGCGAAAGATTAAACACTTTTAATACATAAAGAAAAATATAATAGTAAATTTCTGTTGGGTTAAACATATAACTGCACATGCACGACAGTCCTGGGACTAATAAAAGTAGAATTTAGCCTGTAGATTGCTGTTTTCAGCTCATATAGGTTTCCTCTGCCAAAAACCTTCTGGATTCCATATCCCTCAGATCAGAGTGAAAGGATGATCCTAGGTTGAATCAACTCACCAAACGCCAGATATCCTCCGTGTATTTTTATGATGGATTCCTTGCTAACACGAATATGCTGCATACATGTTTTGTATCAAAATTGAAATTTTGATTTAAATGTTTCCAGTCCTTTCATCAGAAAGCTGAGGATTCCTACAAAATACAGTTAATAAAGACAGCAAGAAATATCATCTGTCATTTTTGCAACAGTCAAGAAATTGCAGGAGAATGAACACACCCTTGAGTAATAGATAGACCTAGAAATTATACTTCACGATGGTATTTTAATTTGTTTTATATCTAACCACCTAATCCTGGGGACTCAAACCCTGAAGAATTCTTACAGAGTTTATTGTCATGAGCTACAAACAGAATAACCAAAGGAAACTTCCTCTTCTGTAATTTACAGTATGATTTCTTTTGTCCTTGATCTATTGCTGATGTTTTTAAAAATAATTCACCTCTATACAGAGGCTGTGTTCATGCATGCTAAGTAGCTTCAGTTGTGTTGGACTCTTTGCAACCCCATAGACTGTAGCCCACCAGGCTCCTCTGGCCATGGGATTCTCCAGGCAATAATACTGGAGCGGGTTGCCATGCCCTCCTCCAGGGGATCTTCCTGACCCAGGAATTAAACCCCTCTTAAAGGCTACCCACTCCAATATTCTGGCCTGGAGAATTCTAAGGACTGTATAGTCCATGGGGTCGCAAAGAGTCTGACACAACTGAGCAATTTTCACTTTCTCTGTATCTGAGGGACACACTGATGTGTTTGGATGTAAAACTTATACAATATGAATCATATTATAGTGTTTTTTATCCTTTCTTTAACATTGTGTTGTGCTTCATTTTCTATAAAAACCATTGGTTTTCTTAAGATAATACAACTTGCATTACTATTACAAATATGAGCACAATTCTTTTTTATTCTTACATTTATTATTGAAATTGCAAAAAAGTTGGTATTCTATTTTTCAATTTATAGTCTAGGTTTATGGGACATATAGTATATTTATTATTTAAGAAGCTGCCATATCTTAACATATAAACATCTCAACTCCAGTGACTTAATTTAATAGAGCAGGGAACGGCACTTTTTTCTGGAAAAAGCTGTACAGTAAATACTTTAGCCTTTGTGGGCCACATAGTCTCAATTTCAGCTATGCACTTTTGCATCTTGCAGCACGGATTCACCTGTAGACAATACATAAATCAATAGGCATGACTCTGTTCCAATAAAATTTTATTTATAAAAGACAGTAGGACAGATTTGGTTTGCAGATCACACCTTGTCAGCCTATGCAAGAATGCATTTCTTGATTGTTCCAAGTCTAAAATTATTTCCAGATCAGTAGGAAGATGTCCTCTGCGTGGCAATGCAGAGACCTAAGCTTGTTCTCAACTATGGCTTATGTTAATGTGACTGGGTGCACGTTGTGTTAGGTCACTTTAGTGGTGTCTGACTCTGTGAGAGGGTATGGACTGAAGCTCCTCTGTCCATGGGATTCTCCAGGCAGAATTCTGGAGTGGGTTGCAGTGCTCCCCTCCAGGGAATCTTCCCAGCCCAGGGATCAAACCTGTCTCTCTGCATTGGCAGGTGGATTGTTTACCACCAGCACCACCTGGGAAGTTCAATAATGGGATTGTTATGGTATAATTGTAATGTAGTGAGAGAAATAATACTTTGCTTTAAAAAATACTAATTTTTCTGCATTGCCACTGTGCATAATATTTTTGTGTTTTGCTTATTTATTTTTCATTAAGCTTTTGTCAAGCATATTAAGAGTGCTCTTCACATGTTAAGATACTTGAAAAATGACCAAGATATTTCCTGATCAATACAATCACAATAGGACTTTGAACTTTGAGTCAAACTATAGTGTTAAGATAGATTGATGGGATAAGAAAGAAAAACAAAAGACATTTTAAGCAGAGAAGACAGTCTGAACCAAGGTAGAAGTTTGAATGTTCAATTTTTTTTCAATTAGAAGTAGAGTTTAGGCAGGGCAGACTTTGGGAGAGGGTAAGGGACAGAGAAGCCTGGCATGCTGCAAGACACGGGGTTGCAGAGAGTCTTCCATGACTGTGAGATTGAACAACAACAAAAAGCATGAGATACTATCAGAGCACCAGAGAATCTCAACTGTGGAAAGAATGCAGCTGGGATTAGTACCGACTGCTGAATAGAGTTGAAATAGAGTTCCCTGCCCACAGGACAAGTATGTAGTAATGAAGAGGTTGCGGTTGTAAAACGCTGTAGACAATGGGAATGAAATTGACTCAGTTTCAATATTATAATCATGGCATTTGATGAGGTTACATTAGTAGTTGATGTAAACAGAAAGAAGTAACTCCTATTTTCATTTTGATTCAGAAACAAACATTATGTTCTTGACAACATCTCACTGCAGACGAGTCAATGATTCCCAGAAACTAGCAATAATTACATAGGCACCTGCAGTGTGAAGTAATAAACAGTGAGGTGTAATATGGGAGCTAGAGCATCTGATAAACCAATCCAGGGCCTGAAGACATCTGGAACACAAAAGGAAAACAAAAGGAGACTCTTAACACTGTCTTCAAATATTTCAAGGCTAAAATATGAAAGAAACACTGGCCCTTTTTTCTGTGTCCTGAGGAGAGAAATTTAATTTTAAATGAATTAACTTTTAAAAGTCACAGGAAGATAATTTCAGAGCAGCAACAATAAAAGAATTTTCTTTTTTTCTCGTGTCAATAAACAGAATAGTGTGAATGACTCAGAGTCTTTGGGTTGCCCAGTTTCACTAAAAGTATATAAGAAGCGGCTCTAGAGACACAAACTTTAATGTAAACAAAAGAAGAGGGAGAAGAATGCAGACAAGATATTAAACTCCACAATGTCTCTCTACATTTCCCATATTCTGTGACTGGTCCTCACATTGGCCTAGAGCTTTCGCTAAGATCACTTTTTGCTTGATGTTCTCAAAAACTGTTGTAAAATTATCTGTATAATTCTCAAAATCCATAATTTACACATCTGTAACAGGTTGATTTAACTACTCCATCTGATAAAATATCTATTACTATAATTAAGTAGTACATTCTAACCACCTTAACACTTAAGGATTCAGTTCAATACAAACTTTATTAATCTTTGTCTTTAACTGAGGAGGGGCTTCCCTGGTGACTCAGATGGTTAAAAATCCTCCTGCAACGCAGGAGACCCAGGTTCAATCCCTGGGTTGGGAAAATCCCCTGGAGGAGGGAATGGCAACTCACTCTAGTATTTCTGCCTGGAGAATCCCCATGGACAGAGGAGCTTGGTGGGCTCTAGTCTGTAGGGTCACAAAGAGCTGGACGCCACCGAGTGACTCAGCACAGCGCATAACTGAGCGGATCATCCCTATAAGGGTATGTAGGTGAAGCACACTTTAAAAAAGTAAGAAATTCAATCCAAAGTAGCCTCCTAAATTCAGTATTACATGTAAATACGTAGTTTTAGATAGATCCCTGGTGGCTCAGATGGTGAAGATTTGACCTGCAATGCAGGAGACCTGGCTTCTATCCCTGGATTAGGAAAATTCCCCTGGAGAAGGGAATGGCTACTCACTCCAGTATTCTTGCCTGGAGAATTCCATGAATGGAGGAACCTGGTTGGCTATAGTCCATGGAGTCGCAAAGAGTCAGACACGACAGAGCACCTAACAATTGCCCTTCTCCCCCTCCCCGCCTCCCCGCAGGTGTTTCTGTGCAGATATTCCTGAGAACGGCAAGTGTGAAGTGCAGGCCGTCACGGGCACCCTGGGGTCTACGGTCACTCAGTGTGCGAACTGGCAGTTTTACTTATCTTTCTTTGATCTGGTCTGCGCCTCCAGTCTGGCACATATTTCAGAAAAGGTTAAAGAATGAAAGTAAATCTGATCATCTCAGTCCAGTATTATTTCTTATTACACAAGAGATTATTTTTTCCCCTTAAGTTTATATACAGTTTAAATACTAGTTTGACATAATGGGAAGGAAATGTTAGTTTTATTTTCCCCCGACATTCCCAGTTTGACCCTACATTATCTATTTTTGGTCTCATTCTCAGCAAAATTACAGAGTAATTGGTAGAATTTTTTTCATAGGATCGAAGAGTATAAAGTGCTAATCGCTCAGTTATGGTTGACTCTTTGCAACCCTGTGGACTGTAGCCCGCTAGGCTCCTCTGCGCCTGGAATTCTCCTGGCAAGAATACTGGGGTAGGTTGTCAGTCCCTTCTCCAGGGTATCTTCCTGATCCAGGAATCGAACCCAGAATCTCTCACACTATAGACGGATCCTTTACCTTCTGAGCCACAAATAGCGTAAAATCCCTCTGCAAATTAGTAGCAACGAGTATGAATTTGTCTTTCCCTAATAAATGATGCAAATAGGATATCCACTAGATGGCAGAGTGACACTGAAATTTAAATCAAGGCACAAATAATGTGCATCGTTTGCTTTAGGGAAAGTAGCAGAAACTGATAGAAAGCAAGATGTTCGTGGTTTAAATACAACTTTGAAAACATTTTATTCTGTGAAGGAAAACTGTGACCTGTCGTGTTGACCGACAGAGGATGCTGAGGCCACCAAGCCATCAGCTCGGCTCCTGCACCACCTCCCGCTCAGGCTGGTGAGCCCTGAGGAACTCTGGATCGAAACAGAGCTGCACGGTGAGGGAACGCAGGATAGAAAAGAACAGGGTCCTGGCCCTAAGTAGTCAAGGTGCAGCTCAGGGGATGATTTCAAGGAGCCCAGACTGCTCCCTCTTCCCAGGGACAGAAAAGCCCTGAATTTATTAACGTGAGCTATCTGGTTTTCTTTAATTTACGGTAATCTGATGGTCTGACTACCTGGTTTTTGTTGCAAAATGCATATACGTTCTGACTCCTCCCTTCCCTTTTCAGAGCAGTTTCTCTGAACTAACTGAGCCGTTGTCTTCCAGGTTTGTGTGTGCATGGGCGTTCAGTCCACGTGTGACCCCACGGACTGCGGCCCACGTGTGACCCCACGGACTGCGGCCCACGTGTGACCCCACGGACTGCGGCCCACGTGTGACCCCACGGACTGCGGCCCACGTGTGACCCCACGGACTGCAGCCCACGTGTGACCCCACGGACTGCGGCCCACGTGTGACCCCACGGACTGCAGCCCACGTGTGACCCCACGGACTGCAGCCCACGTGTGACCCCACGGACTGTAACCCACGTGTGACCCCACGGACTGCGGCCCACGTGTGACCCCACGGACTGCGGCCCACGTGTGACCCCACGGACTGCGGCCCACGTGTGACCCCACGGACTGCAGCCCACGTGTGACCCCACGGACTGCGGCCCACGTGTGACCCCACGGACTGCAGCCCACGTGTGACCCCACGGACTGCGGCCCACGTGTGACCCCACGGACTGCAGCCCACGTGTGACCCCACGGACTGCGGCCCACGTGTGACCCCACGGACTGCAGCCCACGTGTGACCCCACGGACTGCGGCCCACGTGTGACCCCACGGACTGCAGCCCACGTGTGACCCCACGGACTGCGGCCCACGTGTGACCCCACGGACTGCAGCCCACGTGTGACCCCACGGACTGCGGCCCACGTGTGACCCCACGGACTGCAGCCCACGTGTGACCCCACGGACTGCGGCCCACGTGTGACCCCACGGACTGCAGCCCACGTGTGACCCCACGGACTGCGGCCCACGTGTGACCCCACGGACTGCAGCCCACGTGTGACCCCACGGACTGCGGCCCACGTGTGACCCCACGGACTGCGGCCCACGTGTGACCCCACGGACTGCAGCCCACGTGTGACCCCACGGACTGCGGCCCACGTGTGACCCCACGGACTGCAGCCCCCCAGGCTACTCTGTCCATGGGATTCTCTAGGCAAGAGTATTGGGGTGGTAGCCATTTCCTCCCCAGGGGCTCTTCCTGACCTAGGGCTTGAACCTGGGTCTCCTACATTATAGGTGAATTATTTATTATCTGAGCCACCAGGGAAGCCCCTTATTTTCTAGGTTTAAGTCCATAGAATAAAAATAATTATGTTTTTAGGTGTTTTTTTTTTTTTTTTTTTTGGTCGGTTGGTAAATTCATGTCTCTTTCAGGAATAAGGAAACCAGTGTTCAAAGATGGCAATTTACTAGATCACATTCAAGCATCAACTCACCTTTGATTTTTATCTTTGTTTTTCCAGTTTTCGTTTTTGAACTAGGAGTGATGTGTTGGCTCTTGGTCACTTACATAATCACATAGTTTAGGTAAGAAAGAGAGTTAACACTTCATTTCAATTAATTTTATAAGAAGTAAATACACAAAAACATGGTTAATAATATGTGCATATATTAGTATAAATATTAAAATACTTACAAAAGCAAATACTACTAATATATTACAAAAACAAGAATGCATAACAAATTTATAATGTTGTTAACATATATATAATATAATTCAATGACAAAGCAAAAATATTCATAAGCCAAAAACTATAGGAGATGAGAGGAGAAATAGACTCTAAATTCAAACTAAAAACAATATATAATATATATACATATATATATATTTGATTGTGTTTCTGTTATAATCCCAAAACAACACAATTACATATATATCACAAAAATCTACTAATAGGCAATAGAATTTTTTCCAATCTTTCTTAAGCAATTTTAAAAACTGACTATGTCTTAGCCCATAAGTAAAACACAACAATTTTAATAATAAACATCATTTATTGGTTATTAGCAAATACAGGCAGAGAAGGCAATGGGACCCAACTCCAGTACTCTTGCCTGGAGAATCCCATGGATGGAGGAGCCTGGTGGGCTACAGACCATGGGGTCACTAAGAGTCGGACACAACTGACGCAACTTCACTTTCACTTTTCACTTTCATGCACTGGAGAAGGAAATGGCACCCCACTCCAGTGTTCTTGCCTGGAGAATCCCAGGGATGGGGGGAGCCTGGTGGGCTGCCTTCTATGGGGTCTCACAGAGTCAGACACAACTGACGCAACTTAGCAGCAGCAACAGCAGCAAATACAAGAGTAAATAAAGCAGTCCACTTAAAACTGTAAAATCATGCCTTTAAAAAATTACAAAGGAATAATATAGACTACCATAGCAAAAATTACTATATGAGATATAATTTAGGTGATAATCAAAATAAATTACGTGATATAGCATACTGATATCAACAAAATTAAAATAGATAAGGCATTCTTCTGGCAAGAGCTATTAAAAGGCCTTAAGATACTGTTAAGACTTAAAATTTAATCTTCCCACCTATCCTCCCAAAAACTTTTCAGATCAGGGGAATCAAATGAATAAACCATACTTTTTGTATCACTGTGAGAAAGATAACTGCATGAAGTGAAATTTACCTGTAAGTAAATAAATACTCATGAGAAGTGCAAAGACCTCGGGGTCTCAAATTACCATAATTCTAAGTGTGTAGAATGAAGAAATCTGAAGACACAGTTTAGAAAAGAGAAAAGGAAAGTGGAGATCTTATTTGTACAAAAGGGACAAAACAGGTAAAATAAATAATAAAGTTCTACTCACATAACCAGCAATTGAAAGCAGGTCAAAAGTCTGATAGGAAGCAGCACTGGCTGCAAGAAAAAGGCTAGCGATTGTATAGGATTTGAGGTGCAAACTTCAGGGAAACTTCTTTCTAAGACAAAGGAGGAAAGGAAAAGGATGACCATAGCGTTATAAATGTTAAGAGAAGGAAGATGAGTAAATTGTGTCAAGGATCTTCCAGAAACAAGATAAAAGAAACATACACACAAAAAACTGATAATCATAATCTCTCAACAACCGTGCATTTTACATAGAGAGGGATTTATGCATAGATTTAGGCATATGCTGATGATGAAGCTGAAACTCAAGTACTCTGGCCACGTGGTGTGATGAGCTGATGCCTTGGAAAAGACCCTGATGCTGGGAAAGATTGAAGGCCAAAGAAGAGAGTGGCTGAGGATGAGATGGCATCACTGACTGACCGGACGTGAATCTGAGCCAATTCTGAGGGACAGTGAAGAACAGGGAAGCCTGGCATGCTGCAGTCCATGGGGTCTCTAAGAGTCAGACACGACTTAGCAACTGAACAACAAAACAGATACATTCATACATATCCGGGTATATGTGTGTGTGTGTGTGTGTGTGTGTGTGTGTGTGTGTGTGTGTGTGTTCACATATACTTCATTTCACTACACGACAGGAGAAAACAGCACTAAACTAGAATTCTTGTAAGACACAAAAAACCCAAAACTTACTCCACTAAGTTAACAAAAAAAGAAAAGAAAAAATCTGTATCCATACAATGCTACTATAAAGGGAGTGAGGGGAAAAGCATAAAATGTGTCAAAACATTACAAACAATGACGAGGTCCCTGTAATAACATCACATGTGCACAAAGACACACTCAGAGAGAACAGACAAAAACCGTAACACTCTGAATTGAACTAAATCTCCTTAAATAATGATTTGGAAATATTGAAAATATGTCATAAAAATAAAACAAAACATGAATAGAAAAAAAAGAGATTATGCCAAAAAAGAGTTGGTTGGACCCAAGAAAGAGATTGTAAAAAAAAAAAAAAGAGAGAGAGAAATTTGTGAGAAATCAAGATTAAATTGTAATGTAGAAAAAAAGATAGGGGACTTCCTTGGTAGTTTAGTGGTTAAGAATCCACCATGCAACAGGGAACACGGGTTCAATCCCTCGTTCGGAACTAAGACCCCACCTGTGGAGGAGCAGCTGACACCCCCACTGCAGGGAAGAGCCCAGGCAGTGCAATGAGAGATCCCTGTGCCACAGCTGAGACCTGATACAGCCAAAATAACCAAGTAATTTAAAAAATGATAATAATAAGGATAGGAGAAACAAACATTGCATGATTTCACTTATATGAACTATAAGAATACTCACAGAGGCAGAGTATATTAAAGGGTATTAGTGGCAGAGGGAAAGGAGGATGAGGAGTTATTACTTAATGGGTGCTAAGTTTCTGTTTGGAGTGATGAAAATGTTTTGGAAATATATATAGTGAGTATGCAATATTGTAAATATGAGCAATGCCACTGAGTTGTGCACTTAAAGTTGTTAAAGTGCCATTTTTTTTTAATGTAAACATTTGAGGAATATGGTCTCTGGAGCTTGAATAAAATGCTGTCAGAGAAGAGAAAATACTGTCTCAAAATGTTACCGAGAAATAAGAAAAATGCAAGTAACCATAAAAAGACTTGATATTATCTTCCATTACAGGGATGAGGTATATAAGGGAGCTATTTGGGTGAACTGTGGACAGAAAAATCAACAGTGAAAGACACTGAGGAAGAATGGACAACAGATTGTGGCAACTTTTCAAAGTGGTTTTATTATTAATGGATTATAGGAGATGCACGCTGGAATAGCCAGCACCCTCCACAAACTGAACTGAGGCAGCATCAATGTTTTCCTTTTCTTGCAACTCAGTTTCCTTCTCTTTCTTTGCCTCTTCTTTCTTACGTGTGGGTATTATGAGCTTTCTTTCCAGGTCGTTAGAGTTTTCTCACAATTGTCCCCATAAAAAAAAAAAAAAAAACAATTGTCCCCATAATAAAATAGAAGCTGATTTGTACTTAGTTTCCATATACACAGAGGGAAAATATGACTTGGTCGATATACTTATTTTTAGGTCTTTGAATAATGTTCAGAAAAGCTCAGCTTCACTTTCGTCACATTATCCCAAAGGGAATTTCCAGACTCAAAGAGATACTACAATAAATGTCTGCAGGTTAAATATCTCCCAGTTAAAGTTGCTTAGAAATCAGATAGCAATCTTGTGTTGTCTTTATTTTAATGTTTACCATAGAATATAATAAAAGTGTTATTTAAAGCAAAGTAAAGAATAGTTGCCAACATAAATGATGGCACCATTTTATTCTCTTAAATATTAAAATAAAACTGGGGAAAGCCTTTTGAATTTACTTAAGAAAAAAGTTGGACACCTTACCTTAGAGAGCAGGTAAGTTCTATTTTCAGATTTCTACAAAATTATTTATATAATGAGACATATTACCTCATAGTCATAGAATTTACTGGTTAATTTACATTATGGTACTGTGAAATGTTACATGTATGTGAGATTTAAGTCAAGTATCTGGTGAGTTGGACATGAGTTAACTTTTCTTTAATCAATCCACAATTCATCACTGCTGTTAGATCAATATGTTTTTAGAATTCATTATTTAAATATAATGATCATCCCCTTGGCTAATGTTTGTTAGAAAACTTTAACCACATTTTCATACAGTCAACATTTGAAACTATTGCTCTATCTACCTGGTAATACAGAGCATTTCTTTCATGGCTATATATTTTTTGTACAACTCATGTGTGATAATTTACCCTTCTTATGTCAATTGCATAAAGTAATAAAAATGACAGTGATAAACATTTTTTCATAACTTGGGGTTAAAGGGAACCAAGTAAAGCAGAAAGTCAGTGACTTATATTTTAGTAAAGGATACAGAAAATCTGTTAAGGAAAAACTCAAGAAGTAAAGAGTATGTTAAATCACTCTGCTCTTACTTTCTATTAATTGCCTGAGTGTGCCATATTTGTAGCTTGAGTTTCTCATTCCTGTATTTAAAAACACCACTTATTCTATTACAATTTGGCCAAGACAGGGCTATCTATTAAAATAGGTTAATGAAGATGATCTAAATAAAGATTCAGAATAAATAAAAAATGCCTAATAAAGCATGGTCAGATTTAGTTCTGTACCTTTTGGAGACCACCCAGGTTGCAGACAACCCGGGTTTTAGGGCAAGTGACTAAGTTTTAATATATAAGACTACTCTTAAGGGTCTAGTCTCCACAGTTCAGCCAAGGGAGTGAGAAGTGGGGGAAGGTTACAGGGATGGATTTATGTGACCTTCAAATGATTTTTTCTAATAGAATACTAGCAGAAATTAGACAGCAATTCTAAGGTGATCATTCTGAGTCTCTATCATTCTGAAGTAAATTTTATTATAAGCATTCTGTGTTTTTATATCTCTTAAATACATGACAAAATAACTAGAATGATAATGACATGGAATTAAAATGAATTTTCATTTCATTCTCTCAAATATTGAAATAAAATTTATTTATTTGCAAATACATAATGAATACTTAAAATAATCAAAGTATAGAGTGAGAATCTAATGGGAAAATAACAGAATTAATAATTTAATTCATGATGAGATGCAGTGCCATATAATTGATTAAATGAGGAATGTATTATATAATCTAATTCATCCATTCATTCCAAAGTCAAGCATTCACTATTCAACATAGATTTGAATGGCATAAATTTTGTTTGGTTTTGTTTTCCATTATGTCCTGCTTGGGGAGAAAATGAAGCACTGGCACTAACTCTCACCAAGATAAGACTGTTTTAGAGAGATAAGCTAAGCACTTAATAGTATCTGGTAATAATTAGAAAAAAAAAATATGAAGCAAGGTCGATAGTTCTAAGAACCACAAGACTTAGCATATTTGAGTAACCGTAGCATGGTGGGCTGTAGTTAGTGAAATCTGCCTGGAAGTAATCGGACTTTAATACACTGTGGTAGTACTGAGCAAAGATTGGTTTGAAACTGCTAGTCCAAGTTCACTACTTCAGGGAATCATTAGGGATTCCAGAGAAGAATGCTTAAGTTTGAACTATAGATGATGGAGCCTTCTATATACCTGGACTCGATAAAGGGAATTTAAAATATCAGGCTATGAAGGATCCAAGGAAAAGGAGAGCTGGAGGAGTTGTGTTTCTTTCTGAGACTGGATCAGTTAATCTTAAAGGAAAGGAGAGACAATAACCCGGTACGTTTATTCTCACTTGTTTGGAAAATAACAATCAGCAACATCCAGCCATTGACGCCTCAAAGTTTACATAGGAACCATGGACAAGGAGTTAGGGTCTAGCAGAGATCCTTAAATATATAGTTTAACTCCCATTGCTTATTGATGCTTAAACTGAAATACAAAAAAGGGATGTGGCATGCTCATGCCAACAAGTTAGAAAATAGTACAATGAGATGAAGGAGACAATATTTTGCTTCATTTTCCTGAGTCCAGTCTTTTAAAGAATATCTTCTGTTGATATAATTATTAATTTTTTAAAAAATATGAATATGACGCTTGTAGACATATGAGTCACGCTTTCTTATTTTCCATAGAAATAACTGAAAATAGGGAAAATGCTTTCAAGTTGTTCAGGAATATAGATTATAGTTTTGAGTCATGCATTATACAGCTTTTCTATTTTAAAATGCAAATTAACTTATAGGTATTTTTCACATACTCCCTCTCTTTCTAATGGCCTAGACTGAGTGCATTTTCAAGATTAAAGTTTTTTAAATAATTTTCAATTTGTCTGAAATATTCAAGTATTGGTAAGACAAAAGAATCTGCATTTTAAAAGCTTTTGTTTATTTTCTTGGTAATTCATAATCATTTCATTGATTTTCCACTTTTAGTCTGCAAACACACTTACCAAAATAGAATTTACATTGTATTTTTCAAATATGATTTGACCTGCTATCTGATAAAAAATCTCAGGGGTAAGATTTTAGACAAATCATAAGGGAAAAAATGCTGAGAAGATATAAGTTAATTGATCAATTCACGCAGTAAGTCAAATATTAAATAAAGAATAATCTGTGATTGAATATATAACTTATAGTGTTTCCCACCAAATCAGAAGAATATAATTCAGGGGAGAAGTTAGAATAGAGCCCTGCATTCTTTTAAATTATTGGGAATTATTTTAAAAGCCTAAAATGTAACTGTTAGTTGAATGAGATGGCTTATTTGACCACTACAAATATCCTCTTTTCACTATTCAGTTGTTACATATTTAAATGTTATCTTGTGGCAATTGATGATGACTCTTACACACTAGATAGATTTGCAGTTTTTCTCGTCCAAACCCTACTTTATGTACACAGATTCGAATGGCAATTTCACTGAAAATGAAGAATAAGGAGAGGAGCGTTACAGATTTGAAAATAAATTGTGAATATATTGGTTCTGAAGTTTGGAGTAAATGAAATAAAATATTTTAAATACTAAGGCCTTGTGTTTTATATACTTGAAGTAGAGAATTTTGTTGTGATTTAGTGAAATGATTAATTCTCAGTAGTTCTCCCTAGTCTATGCTTCTTGAACTTCTGCCAATAGAAAGGTATTGGTTTGTTCAAAGGTGTAATAGTTATAAGCATATTATTAGAGCTGGTCTTACATTACTTTACAGCAGTGACTAGAAATAGGAGGTAAAAATAACAGGAATGGAAGAGAGAAAAGCCAGCCTGAGATACTAAGACATGTGATGTAGGAACAGAAAGAAGCAAACATTTTTAGGATGACTGATCATTAGGGAGAGATGAACAGCTTGAGTACATTGATTAGAAAGAAGCCAATTTATGCAAGTGAGTAAGACACTGTATGAGACTAAAATTCAAGTGAAACCTACTATTTTTTTAAATTTAAATTTATTTATTTTAATTGGAGGCTAATTACTTTACAATATTGTATCGGTTTTGCCATACATCAACATGAATCTGCCACGGGTGTACCCAATCCTGAACCCCCCTCCCACCTCCCTCCCCATACCATCCCCGCATATATATGGAATTTAGAAATATGGTAATGATAACCCTGTGTGTGAGACAGCAAAAGAGACACAGATGTATAAAATCTACTATTAACCTCAAATGCCTTACTGAATGTAAAAAACAAATATTTTTAAAGTTTGAGATGATACTTTTTGAAAAAATAGAGGTAATTATACTTTGTTTGTTATCTTTTTGTTTGACTATAAAATATAATATTCTATCTCTAAATTAAGCACACTTGTAAATTAATCATATTGGTAAGTTGGGTACAACAGATATATAGCTGATTTTGGCCATGTATATATACCTCATGATTCCAGATTGGTCGATTTTTTTCTGTTTATCACATTTCCACCTAGGATAGATGGAAGGAAATTTCTCACATATAACATTATCCACATATAAGTGCTTTTTTATTTTCTTTCAAAGTTTCATTTTTGTGTCTATTTTCTCAATAACAAATAGTGAGAATAGGAAGGGGATGACTGATTTTTTTCTACAGTACCATTTCTTGAATGCTACCAGGGCACAATATCCAGTTATGTTTGATAATACATGCTAATAGAATGGTGAGATAAATATGCTGCATTCTATAGCATATTTAAATCAGGTATCAAAGTTGTTTATCAGGAATTAATATTTTCCAGAAAGGGACAAAAACAATGCAAGGAAAGCATTTCAAAATAAAAATCAAATATTTTTCTTCAAGTTTTGAATACTTTCTATTTTAAAATGCCCATGACAAGGAATAATATACATCATCATATTTACATATTTACAAAGATTGATAACTAATTTCAGGTGGCTACAAACTGCTCTGTGTCATGGAAAACAGGAATAACGTCACAGAATTTATTCTCCTAGGACTTTCTCAGAAAAAGGAAATTGAAATTCTCTGTTTTTTACTGTTCTTACTTTGTTACATTGCAATTCTGATTGGAAACCTACTTGTCATGATTTCTATTGCCTCCAGTCAACTTATGAAGCAGCCCATGTATTTCTTTCTGAGTTACCTCTCCCTTGCAGATCTTTGTTACACCTCCACTGTGACCCCCAAGTTGATCACTGACTTGCTGGCAGCAAAGAAGACCATATCCTACAATGGCTGCATGACACAGCTCTTCACCATGCACTTCTTTGGGGGGGTCGAGGTCTTCATCCTCACGGGGATGGCCTATGACCGCTATGTGGCCATCTGCAAGCCTCTGCAGTACACTCTGATCATGACCAGACAGAAGTGCGTTGCCATGATCGCTGCTTCCTGCACTGGGGGGTTCCTGCATTCCTTTGGTCAGTTTCTCCTGGCCATCTTTGTACCCTACTGTGGCCCCAACAAAATAGACCATTACTTCTGTGATGTGTATCCGTTGCTGAAACTGGCCTGCACTGACACCGCCAGAATCGGTCTCCTTGTCATCGCCAATTCGGGCCTCATGGGCCTGGTGACTTTTGTGGTCTTGTTGATATCCTACGCTGTGATCTTGTACTCTGTCAGGTCCTACTCTGTGGAGAATCGCCGCAGAGCTCTCTCCACCTGCAGTTCCCACATCACTGTGGTGGTCCTCTTCTTTGTTCCTTTATTCTTCATTTACATTCGACCAGCAACTACTTTACCAGCAGACAAAGTGTTTGCTCTTTTTTATACTATCATTGCTCCCATGCTCAATCCTCTAATCTACACACTGAGAAACTTGGAGATGAAGAATGCCATGAGGAAACTCTGGTGCCATATCGCAGTGAGAAAGGAGATGAGCTAAAAGATACCTCTGACTTTCACCGCTGAACTTGTTGACTATGTGAATTTTCTACACTGAAGACTTTAAAATGTATAACGCTTGCCTTATATGCTTTTTTGTTTCATTTTGTTTTAGCAATATATAGATTTAAGTATGAGCAAAAGCTTACAACTCCCTGGATTTATCCAGACTCTCTGCTGTGCTCTTTTCTAGTTTTCTTGTTTTCTTATTTATATCTCCTCTTCCCCTCTGATCTTTGGGCTGTATAATCAATTTAGATATTTAGCGGTAGACTATCAAAGGCATCATGTAATACAAATCAACATTGAGAACCCATAGAACCCATTCTTGTATGTGACTTTATTCAATAAAGCCACTTCCGGATAGGAATGATTTAGAAGATAATTCCAACATTTTACTTGCATCATTTAAAGAATATTCTAAAAGACCAAATTTTGGACCTGCAAATATATTTCTTAAAAATATCACTTTCTACTCTGATAATTTTGTAGCCAGTGGCGAGCTGGAGCTTCTCATATGTCCAACATCAGTACTCTTATCTAAGCCCTACATCAATCTCTTTTCTTTTGTTCAAAGGAACTGTCTCTCCCAACTCTGTCAGTGTAAATGTGAACTGCAACTCTGGCTAATTCTAGTACCTGATAGTGTATATTTGTTATGGGCATGTGTTCTGGACCCAGAATTGCTTGCTAACTATAAGGACTGGGACAGATGCTCAACAGACCGCCCATCAAGTGATAATAATAGCCCAGCACACAGTCTAGTGAGGATATGGGCAGGACTGAAACACTGCTTGCTCACACAGTAAGTGCTCAACACGTATGAGCTATTTTATTGCCCAGTCTCCCGTTATGCGTCAGAAACGTAACCATTCTGATAATAACTTTCCTTTGGAGCAGTGAGGGTGTGAGAATGGGGCCCATATTAATGGCACACTCCTATTACTAGGCTTCCCTGGTGGCTCAGACAGTAAAGAATCCACCTGCAATGTGGGGGGTCTGGGTTCAATCCCTGGGTTGGGAAGATCCCTTGGCGGAGCGCACGACAATCTGTTCCAGCATTCTTGCCTGGAGAATCCCCATGGAGAGAGGTACCCGGCAGGCTACAGTCCAGGGGGTCACAAAGAGTAGGACATGGCTGAGTGACTAAGCCCAGCACGGTGGGCAATGGCACCTGTTACTGGTGAAGTTACTTTGTTCTTAGAGTGGGTAGGTGGGGAACATCACTTACAGTCAATGGTCACACCTGTGGCACCGTTCAAGCTAATGGCAGTTTTTCCAGTAAATTGAAAGTCATCCTGAGCACCTTTGCCCAATGTCAGAAATGACTAGGAGCAAGATCAGGCCACTAGATAACTGATTAGGAATGGGTAGGATCTCAAAAGCCTTTCAAAAACTTCGTCGATGATGTACTTGCATGGGAATTTGTTTTCAAGTTGTAAAGAGAGCCAGATTAGGTAAAAATGAGTTGTCAATGTTGAGCAATCTTAAAATGGGTTCATAATATAAAAAAGAAAAATAGCATTGTTCTATGACTCAGTTTAAAATGCCCAACAAATAAACCTAAAAGTATGATGTGCTAGAAATTCTTATAGGAAGATCCTAACATATTTGCTTGTTGTTGTTTTAAACCTAGCTCTTGACAGCTATCTGAAAACTTCTGGAGAGGGCATGCACAGTATACAGGTCAGAGAACATAACAGAGCAGGAAAGTGAAAGATCACTTTCTGGTGTGAAATAAGCAGGGTCTTTAAGAAGAAGACCAGCCAGTCCTCAAAGTTTCCCTCTGCTTCAGAAGCCCTCTTCTTCAACCAACCAGACTTGTATTATGGAAAAATAAAACTTCAAAAATTAACACAAATGTTTCTGTTTTATTTTCATTCTTGGAACAAAAGTTGTGAAAGTAGATTATTAAAGTACTTGGAGTCTGCAGCAACATGGATGGACCAAGACATTATCTTACTAACTAAAGTAAGTCAGACAGAGAAAAACAAATAAATGCAATCACTTTATGTGGATTCTAAAAGAAAAAAAAATATGCAGATGGACTTATTTACAAAACAGAGAAAGACTCACAGACACAGAAAGCAAACTTATGGTTACCAAAAGGAAAAGGGGAGGGGAGGGATAAATTGGGAGTTTGGGATTAACAGATACAGGCTACCAAATATAAAATAGATAAACAATAATGATCTATTGTACAGCACAGGAAACTACACTCAATATCTTGTAATAACCTATAATGAAAAGTAACCTGTGATGAAAAATATACATACATATGAACATACATATATGAACTGAATCACATGACTATATACCCGAAACCAACACAACATTGTAAATAAACTACAGTTTAAAAGGATAAGCAAGCAAACACTTCATTGTCAATATCAGTCATTAACTAGGGAATTATGATTTAATGCCTCCACTTTTGCACTGTGATCTCCTCCCTTCTCAGCTTCTCAAAAGCATCAGCCATATTTCTCTCTTCAGTTGGATCATTAATAGCACATATAATATCAAGAAAGCACAGTGAGATTCTTTGTAATTTAGTGAGTGACCTTACTAGTTTTTGCATTCAGGTTATTATCTACCTGTCATTATTTTTGGCTAAGACATTTTACAACTCAAAATAGAGAAGCTGACTCACACAAAATAATATCAATGTCAACAATGTCTGGCCATAGCAATTCAAATTGTCTCAGGTGAAATGCAATTAATGATAGCCCTTTGGATATTTGACTAGTTTTGTATCAACTTATAAATTCATTTTAGCACCCCAAACTGACGATAAATGTGTGGTGAACTATTGCCTGCACTGATGGTAACATCATTAAATGTTAATAATAAATTCAATAGAATCTTTGATGTGTCCATTCATTTTCATAAAAATTCAATTATATTTTCTTTCAAAATGTATCCTTTGACAAATGGTAAACTTTAAAGAAACTATAGAAATAAATCCATTCACAGATACCCACTGACTGTTTAAAAAATTTCAATGGTATATGAAAAGATCTTAGAAGCTTTCAGATAAACAATAAAGATTAAGTAAATTTTTTAAAAGATGAATTCAGTTGTATGATTTCAACTTTTCAACAAATATAAATGCTACATTTTCAGGTAAAAAATGAATGAGAAAATACAATTGTCTTATGAAATTACATAAAGTAAAATTTAAGAGGCAACTCATGCGAAGAGTTGACTCATTGGAAAAGACTCTGATGCTAGGAGGGATTGGGGGCAGGAGGAGAAGGGGACGACAGAGGATGAGATGGCTGGATGGCATCACGGACTCGATGGACATGAATCTGCGTGAACTCCGGGAGTTGGTGATGGACAGGGAGGCCTGGCGTGCTGCGATTCATGGGGTCGCAAAGAGTCAGACACGACTGAGCGACTGAAGGAAATGAAATGAATAAGGAATAAATATTTGCATAACATAAAAATGTCCAAGATTTACACTTGCCTAAAACTTCTATAGATTAAAACCTCTATAGATTAAAAAGAAATGACTCACAACTTCCTACTCGTTTACTTAAAATATACTATTGTGATCATACATTTGCTTACTTCCTTGTTTGTTTCATTGTCTGTCTCTTTCCTTGGCCTCCAGCCTCGCTGAGGACAGGGGCTGCTTTGTTCCCCACTGAATACATTCTCTAGGGCTTCCCTGGTGGCTCTGTGGTAAAGAATCCGCCTGCCAGTGCGGGAGACATGAGTTTGATCCCAGGGTCAAGAAGTTCCCCTGGAGAAGGAAATGGAAAGCCACTCCAAGATTCTTGCTGGAAAATTCCATGGACAGAGGAGTCTGGCAGGCTACATTCTGTGGATTTGCAAAAGAGTGGGACATAACTTAGCGACTAAACAATAAATGCATTTTCCATAGTAAGTTTTGTCCAAGTCAAACCTTTTAGAATTAAGAGGTAGTAAATATTTTTATATGAATAAATTTCTGAGACCATTTTATTTTTGTT
Source organism: Connochaetes taurinus (assembly GCA_006408615.1). NCBI lineage: Eukaryota > Metazoa > Chordata > Mammalia > Artiodactyla > Bovidae > Connochaetes > Connochaetes taurinus. The sequence continues at coordinate 39,712 of SJXO01007296.1, read as the reverse complement.
ACAGTTCTTTTTAAAATATATTTTCTGCAGTATACATGTGGAAAATTCAATCAGAAAAAGTCTATCTTTTTAGAAGGGAGTTTGCCTTACAAGGATAAATTGGGAAATTGTCTGTGCATCTGCAAGAGAGCCCATGGGGTCATGTGAGCTTCCCCCCAGCCCCCAGAAAAAAAGCATAGGGGAAAAGCAATGGAGTCTTTTCCAGGCATCAGCCAGATATTATAATGCCCTAACAAGCTTTATTATTTTTCTCCCCAGGAAAATTAAGTCTTAAATCCTGGGTCTACTCTCTTAATTCTAGCTGTAGGGTTCTCAGTATTTCCCATGGCATCTCACTGCAGTCTCCCTCAGCTAACTGATTCTGCCCTGTCCTGACAAATGAGCGTTATATACTCCGTGTCCATAGTCATTATACACTCCATTTCCTCATAGTCTCCACGTCCCATGTCTGATCTCAGTGGTTTGGATGTTGATGCAATAGGGAAATGCAATTAAGAGCTTTGGCATATTTATTTATTGGGTAGAAATTGAGAAATTGAAGCTATGAATTACATCTTTGACAAAGTATACTGATGGGAAATTTCTATATCTTCAGAGATTGAGACCTTTTCTATATCACACATTTTGTCAGAATTCTCCTTAAATGCCAATTTAACATCCAGCAGAATATATCATGTATATATGTATACATATATATGTATATATGTAACTTTTTTATAGAGAAAAAGGTAAAATATCAGAGACACATTTATTTTTTAGAAATGGAAAAACTGCATGCTAAAAAAAAATCTCAAAATTAGTTCAACTTACCAAACATATCTGTGACAGTGGGACTCACGAGTTCTCTTGTAAGATTTTATGCAATTAGTGTTCTTGCCTGGAGAATCCCAGGGACGGTGGAGCCTGATGGGCTGCCGTCTATGGGGTGGCACAGAGTCGGACACGACTGAGGCGACTTAGCAGCACCACCAGCAGAGATGATTACTGCATGGAAATGATAATTTTTAAAATTCTGACTTTATCTTAGATGTGATGCCTCATCTTATAAGAAATCTGTCTGATGAGTTAAGCAGCTGGTAAGTTAAATCCAGTTCCTAATTATAATAGTGACTTTCCTTAAAATGAATATTTGAATCATTCTGATTGCATTTATGATCTAAGTCTTCTAACTAACCTTTGAAAAATTCCAGAAACTTTAAAAGGCTATGTTTACTATTTGGGAAAACCTGGCTTTAACTATCATGACTTGTGATTTGCACATGAGCTCTTAAAGTTATCAGTGCCATGTGTCTCAGCAGCTATCAGAATATGACTAGACTTACTTGTCTTTTCGTATTTCACAAACTTAATCATATTATTAGTCCTTTGGATTCCATTATGGAAAAAAGTTTAATATGAAGAAGAATGTACTGGCCTAGCAGATAAGTGGACAGTATTGCAGTGAAGGAACTGAAGATATATTTAAAAAAATAAAATCAAAACACCAGTATGCTTCTAAGATTATGCAGAAGCCAAAATGTAGGATGAAATTTTCAAACAAGCTATTTGAATGGATAGTATTTAAGTGGTAGGTTTCTTTTTCCTAAGTTTAGTTGAGATGAAGGAAAATTATCAAAGGAGAACATAAACATCTGTCTAATTTGGATAAGGTTAATCAATTCAAAAGAAAGAAAACAAAAAATACTGGCTGAAATGAGCAGTACATTTATCTTCAGAAATGTGGGGAAGTCAGCTCAACCCAGACGAAAGAGAAAGGTTTGGCTTAATGATAGGATGTTTTCCCAAAGTGAGCAACCCCAGCCTTCAGGTAGGAAAGGACAGATTGTTTACAGCAGGAAACTTTGCTATGTCTTATCCATATTTTATCCCATGTTACAATATTACATATTTTAAATAAGCTATTCAAAATGTATAGTAAGAATACTACAATATACCCATTGATATGACAAATATAATGTCAATGACAATGAATATTTGCTAAATGTTTTATCTTAATATATACCAGTTTCTGTCCTAAGCTGTTATATAAGTGAACTCATCACACCTTTACAGCAGATCTCAGAGTTAATTACAGTATTATTCATTTTATAGATGAAGAAGCCAAAATTATATATTTTATCTGTGATTATGCTCCAAGTGAATTTTGGAGCCAGTATCTCATTCTATGTAGGTCCAGAACTCATAACCTTAATTACTAGAATCTACTACCACTTGAATAGTGTGAGGACCTCTTAAATTTATAACAGTATGGGGGTTCCAAGAGGAAGGAGGGAAAATTAACATGTTTTTGAGCATCAAGTTCTGTATATGTAAGCTTATTTACATTCCACAGTAATCCTGTAAATTAGGCACCGCATGCTTATTCTAAGGAAGGAGGAAAAAGTATTTAAGGAGGTGAAGACTCTTGCATTTGAGTATCAGAGCTGTGTCTGAACACGACTCTATCTCTGAAGTTTCTGATATTAATATTAATAATATTTCCTATCTTGTTCAGGGAAGGATAGTATAAAATACAATTCATGAGATGGTGTACTTACATTTTCTCTGGGGCCTTGATGTTATAGTTAGTAATCATGTGTGTGTTATTTGCTCAGTTGTATCTGACTCTTTGTGACCCCATGGACTGTAGCCTACCAGGCTCCTCTGTCCATGGAATTCGCCAGGCAAAAATATTTATCAAAATGTGTAGCCATTCCCTTCTCCAGATCTTCCCAACCCAGGGAATGAACCCTGGTCTCCTTCACGGCAAGCAGATTTTTCCCACCGGAGCCGCCAGGGAAGCCCTTAGTAATTGCTGAGGTTGGCCAATAATTATTCAACAGATAGAACTTTCCAGATATTGCTTTAAGAAATTTCATATTTAGAAACTAAGTATTCAAAAAATCACCAAAAAAAGAGATATTATCTTTTACCTTGATTTTACAGAGAAGTAAACTGAGGCACAGTAAACTGAGGGATTGTAATGAAATTGCCACAGTATTTGTTACTTTCTATAGTCTCAATGTATCAAGCAGAGAAGGGACGGCAGGAGAGAGGTAAACAGATGTCTTCTCCAAATGAATGGAGAATCAGAAGTCACACATTATTGCAATCTGGGGAGATCGTCAGAGATTATCTAATCGCTTTTATTTTATGAATGGGAGCTTGGGATCCTAAGGAATGAACAATTAAGCAACAAAATGGGAGGAAAACCTAGGTATTTTGCCTACTTATATAGTGTATTTACCTGATGATTACCTGAATACAGGTATAACTGCTTCTATTTTAGAGAACTGAAGAGATCCTTTTATACAGTCATGCAGACTGTGTGGGTGAATTCTCTAAGAAATTAAGGGAAGAAGTGCTATTGTGTTGTGTTTGGGGAAAATATTTTGGAATTAGAGGAGCCCGCTTCTCAGTGTATTACTTCCAAACTAGGCAACTATAATTACAGTCTGATAAGACGTAACTCAAATAACTTCTGAATGTTAATTTATTTTGAAAGGGGAGATAATCTTGCAAGAGAAATGCAGACAAATAGAAAAAGCAGAGTTGTAGATATATTAACCTAAAGATGTTACAAATAAAGTTTAAGAAGTATGAAAGTTTCATGTAGTATTTCACGTGAAGGAATTATTTTCTCTTAAAAGTCAAAAAGGATTATGAGTCCACTCATAAAAATGGTTTGTTCTTCAGTTTTATCGTGAATTACCTGACTAAAGGATGATTGATTATTTCTTGTATTATTCCTTCAAAATTATAGCACATTGTTCACTTTCCAGTTTTTTTATTTAATTGATATTTATTTAACATTGACTCTGCGCCAAGCACTGTAAAACCCACCCACATACCCTACATCAATTTTGTGATTTCATTAGAAACCACTTAATCAAGCAAATTCTGTAGTTACCTCTATTTTACATCCTAAATCGGCACATTATATGTCACCCTACTTAACACAATTAAGATTAACTCTTTTTTTTCATTTTTGACAAATATAATTCATTGCTTCTTCACAAAATAACTTAAATTATATAAAAACTGGGACTTTGTCTAATTTATCACTGTATTCTTAGCTCTTAGAAGAATATTAGTACTAGATATTCAAAAAGAGTGGTATGTATTAAATGAAAATGATTTCAGTGGGTCTCAAAATAACTTGTCTTTAACAGGCATTGGTGCCATTTTAAGTAGATATTAGGTTTCCATTTTCTCATCAATGATTAGTTTCATTGCTTTTCATTTCAGATAACTTTCTTGAACATCAGATCATGGAAGATAGAAATAATGTTACTGAATTTATTCTCTTGGGGCTTTCTATGGACAAGAAAGCCCAGATCCTCTGCTTTTTATTTTTCTTATTCTGTTACCTGGCTATTTGGTTGGGGAATTTGATCATCATGATTTCTATTACTTGCAGTCAGCTGATCACCCAGCCCGTGTACTTCTTCCTTAACTGCCTGGCACTCTCAGATCTCTTCTACACCTCCACTGTGACACCCAAACTCATGACTGACTTACTGATGGAGAAAAAGGTCATTTCCTACAGAAACTGCATGACACAGCTTTTCACGACACACTTCTTTGGGGGGATTGAGGTCTTCATCCTCACAGGGATGGCCTATGACCGCTATGTGGCCATCTGCAAACCTCTCCACTACGCCATCATCATGAACAGGCAAAGACGTCACTCAATTCTCATAGCATCAGCTGCAGGGGGACTTCTTCATTCTCTTGGTCTCTTTCTTCTTGCGATTGTTTTACCTTTCTGTGGCCCCAATGAAATAGATCACTATTTCTGTGATGCATATCCTTTGTTGAAACTAGCCTGCACTGATACACACAAAATTGGCTTTTCTGTCATTGCCAATTCTGGCTTGATGGGACTGGTGATCTTTGTGGTTTTGATGGCCTCCTACATTTTGATTTTGTATAACGTGCACACATATTCTGCAGAAAGCCGCCATAAAGCACTTTCCACCTGCAGTTCCCACATCACAGTCGTGATCCTCTTTTTCGCACCTGTCATCTTTGTTTCTATTAGACCTGCCACAACATTACCAGAAGATAAAGTGTTTACACTCTTCTACACAATTATTGTCCCCATGCTCAACCCGCTTATCTACACACTTAGAAACATGGAGATGAAAAAGGCCATTAGAAGAGTTTGGTGCACTAAAAGGTTCTGGGAAGGGAGGTTAATGACTTGAAGGTCATTCATCTTTGATGCCTGTCTTCTCATCACTCCCTCTGTTGCCGATTCTCTCCTGCTAATGGGAAAATCAGTCCGAATGTGTAAAAGCCAAGCCTGCAACAACAGCCTGCCTTCAGCGCTTCCTTCTTTGTTTTCCTCTCAATGTGTTTGCCTTGATTTCACTTTTCACTAACAATCCCCTTTGTTTAAAAAAAAAAAGAAAAGAAAAGAAAACTTTTCACAGAGTAAAACCACACTGAAAAATCAGGAGGGAGAGTGATCCTACCTGTATTGAAGGCTAAACCTGAGGGAGACTCAGCTCTAAAAATACTCGGCCTCAAAGTATAAATGGTAATAATCTGTTAAAAGGTAAAGACAGTTAAAGAATCCGCCTGCTAGTGCAGGAGACACAGGTTCCATCCTTGGGCCAGGAAGATCCCCTGGAGAAGGAAATGGCTTGCATTGCAGGTGGCTTCTTTACCAGCTGAACTACCAGGGAAGTCTGAACCATTAAAGGGTAGAGAGAGAAAAATGGAATTTTTGAGCAATTATCTGACAGAATTTCATGGAGTTAAAACTATCTTTGAAAAAGTAAGATTCATTTACCCAACTATCTAGTTTGCTGAAAAACTAAGCCAGGGGTTCCTCAGTTTTATCTAGTCTGATAATCCCATTCCACTCTATTTTCTGCTTTTTCTACCATAAACGCATGCTGCAGTTCACGGGGTCACAAAGAGTCGGACACGACTGAGCAACTGAGCTGCACTGAACCGCTATACATGTCATGATTGAGGATGAAATCTTTGCTCTCCACGTTTATGATGACTTCCTCCTGCTGAAAAGCTTTAAATAAAACTTTGAGTGTTGCCATCAATTTTATGGTTTTTGGTTTCCCTTACCTGATTATTTAGGGAGCTTCCCAGGTGGTGCTAGTGGTAAAGAACCCACCTGCCGATGCAGGAGACATAAGAGGCATGAGATCAATCCCTGAGTCTGGAAGATACTCTGGAGGAGGTTAGAGCAACCCCCTCCACTATTCTTACCTGGATAATCTCATGGACAGAGGAGCCTGGCGGGCTATAGTTCATAGGGCCACAAAAAGACACTACTGAAGCAACTTAGCGTGCACACACACACAAACCTGGCTACATTAGTGTCTAAACTACACTTTGCCATTTGATGCTTAAAAGAATTTTATCTGCTGAGTTTCAATTTACACCTCTGTAACATAACATAGATAATTAGATCAATATTTCAGAACTAGAGTTTATAGGGCTTTATAAGAAAAAATTATCGCATATATCTTGTGAAGATTGAAATCATATTGTGTTATAATGCTACTTAAACATGGATGAACACAGACCACAGGAATCTTCTGCTTATGTTTCTAATATAATGAAAAAAGTAAAAATAAAATATTTATTATAAAAGTCTTGTTTCACAGAAATTAATTTATAGAAATTATTTGAATTGTATTCTAATGCAATATTAGAAATAAGAACAACAGCAAAACAATTTTGAGCAGTTTCCATTTTAAGAACAATATTATACATTTCCTTTAAGCATCACAATTAGCTTATAAGCTAGTTACTAATATCTCTAAACAACAGTTCAGTTCAGTCACTCAGTCATATCTGACTCTTTGTGAACCCGTGAACTGCAGCATGCCAAGCCTCCCTGTCCATCACCAACTCCCGGAGTTCACCTAAACCCATGTCCATCGAGTTGGTGATGCCATGCAGCCATCTCATCCTCTGTCGTCCCCTTCTCCTCCTGCCCTCAATCTTTTCCAGCATCAGGGTCTTTTCAGATGAGTCAACTCCGCATCAGGTGGCCAAAGTATTGAAGTTTCACCTTCAAAATCAGTCCTTCCAACGAACACTCAGGACTGATCTCCTTTAGGATGGACTGGTTGGATCTCCTTGCAGTCCAAGGGACTCNTTTGGCATAGTCAACAAAGCAGAAATAGATGTTTTTCTGGAACTCTCTTCCTTTTTCAATGATCCAGCGGATGTTGGCAATTTGATCTCTGGTTCCTCTGCCTTTTCGAAAACCAGCTTGAACATCAGGAAGTTCACAGTTCACATATTGCTAAAGCCTGGCTTGGAGCGTTTTAAGCATTACTTTACTAGCGTGTGAGATGAGTGTAATTGTGCGGTAGTTTGAGCATTCTTTGGCATTGCCTTTCTTTGGGATTGGAATGAAAACTGACCTTTTCCAGTCCTGTGGCCACTGCTGAGTTTTCCAAACCTGCTGGCATATTGAGTGCAGCACTTTCACAGCATCATCTTTCAGGATTTAAAACAGCTCAACTGGAATTCCATCACCTCCACTAGCTTTGTTCATAGTGGTGGCCCACTTGACTAAACTACAGAGGAAAAGAAAAAAGAGAACAAGGTCTTTTCAGGGCCCCTCACTTAGTAAGATATTATTTATCTGTATGATTCCTGTTCATTTGTTACTAACTTCATATTTTAATAAATCACTTTACTCATAATTGCCATCTTTATTATTAGTACAATTTTAGAGTAACAACATTTTATAATAATAATTTTATTGGAAAACAAAGTCTTTTAACCTAAGGTAATGTATTAAAAAATAAAACACTTGTTAGTAATTTCCTCATTGCTTCAAGATATCTTTAATGAACTAATGCAGACTAACATGCATCATGATGTAGACTTCATAAGAATTCATAGAATTTGCTAGGTTATCAATTGCTTTAATGATAATTTAATTTTTTATTACCTATATGAACATTCCCCTTACTTCCCCATTTGAACTCTGAAATTTTTCATCATCCACTGTGCTATGACATTATTTTGTCTTTCTCTACACAGCTTCATTTACATATTCAGTCTATCTGTAACTTTTTTCCAGTCACACCTGCTGCTGCTGCTGCTAAGTTGCTTCAGTCCTGTCCGACTCTTTGCATCCCTATGAACCATAGCCCGCCAGGCTCCTCTGTCCACAGGATTCCCCCGGCAGGAATACTGGAGAGGGGTGCCGTGCCCTCCTCTAGATCCTCCCCACCCGGGGACTGAGCCCACATTCCCTTTCCTGCATTCGTAGGTGAGTTCTTTACCACTAGCTCCACCTAGGAAGCCCCTATATGTGTGCAATATAATACATTATTCCTCCCACTCGAGTTATTTTCATGATGTCCAATGAATCTTATTTTGTTAAAGAATTAAGAAAATAAAATAAAATAAAATTTAATTATTTGAAAACAGATACTTCTTAATTCTCTCTATATATATAGGGATCTCAAAGTGTATAGAAATTCTATGGAAATTGAAAACATGTACCCTTTGTTCTGGGCCTCCCAGATGGCACTAGTAAAGAATGTGCCTGCAGTGTAGGAGATGCACGAGGCCTGGGTAGAATCCCGGTGGGGGAGGATCCCCTGGAGGAGGGCACAGCAACGCGATGGTAATGGAAAACCAAAAGTACTCACTAGATCGGATAGTTTCAGTGCCCGCATTTACTTCTGTTTTTACAACCCCATTGACTTCAACTAAGATGACATGCAGATTCTGCAATGTTCCTGCCACTAACCTTTTCACTAGAAGAGTATCCATACATCTCAGACACTGAGAAGTGGGCAGGCATCCTACTTGCTTGATACAATCCCATTTTAGGTTCATTATCTCAGCATAATTATTAGCAGAACTCCTCTTTTTACACTCAAATAATCTCAATTTGAGCAATAAATCATATAGCTACCCTTTCTATGTCCAAATCAATTTTTCAGTATATTTGAAAATATTGTTATGGTAAAAGGTTGTATAATTATTAATTTTTGTCATTTTAAGATGATTTCATTAAAATCAGTTTAGATACATCTTCCAATTTTTGTATCGTGATTCTCACATAAATCATATTTTTGTTGTTCAGTTCCTACATAACTAATTTTTGCTGTTCAAATAGTTGCAGTGAATATGGGAAGTCATCAGCTGAGTAGAAAATAAGACTTTAAATTTCTTATACTCCTTTTTTATGAGTATGCAGGGAGTATAGCAAGGTTCTATGGACTTTCTGTCTTGGATGATCAACATGACTGTAGCTTATGTACATTTGGAGATTCGTTTCATGGAACTAAATTATGGGGAGATTAGAATGGTAATCTTCATTTAGCGACTTATGGAAAGAGAAAAAAATCAAGCAAAATGTAACTTCAATAAGGAAATAATGACTCCTGTTACTAGGGGAAGATGTTAATAAGAAACATGGATTGATAGAAAAAAGGATTTCAACTGATGCTAGTGTTTATGCTTAGTTTTACTGGAGCAAAGTCCATTGTTTGTTAAACTAAAGTAAGCAAATATCACTTGAATAAGATGTGTAATGAGGAAGCAAAGTGATTTCAGATGATTTGCCTTGCAATCAAAAATAGTTTCTGGCACCACACCTTCCTCAAGGCATTCTTCATCTCTGCATTTCTGAGAGTGTAAATCAGAGGGTTGAACATGGGGGCAATGATGGTGTAAAAGAGAGCAAACACCTTGTCTTCTGGAAACGTTGTGGCTGGTCTAATGTAAGTGAAGAGAATAGGCACAAAGAACAGAACCACAACTGTGATGTGGGAACTACAAGTGGAAAGAGCTTTGTACCGGGTTTCTGCAGGGTAAGCCTTGATGGTGTATAATATCAAAATGTAGGACAGCATCACGACCACAAAGATCACCAACCCCATCATGCCTGCATTGGCCACAACTAGGATCCCAACTACGTAGGTGTCTGTGCAGGCCAGTTTCAGCAAAGGATACACGTCACAGAAATAATGATCTATTTCACTGGGGCTACAGAATGGCAGGTTCATGGTGAGGAGACCCTGGACAGACGAGTGCAGAAATGCCCCAGCACAGCAAGCGCTGATCATGGCGTAGCGCCTGTGCCTGCTCATGATGATGGTGTAGTACAGGGGCCTGCAGACGGCCACATAGCGGTCATAGGCCATCACGGTGAGGATACAGATTTCAATGCCCCCAAAGAAGTGCAGGGTAAAGAGCTGGGCCATGCAGTCAGTGTATGAAATTGTGCTACTTTCTGCCAGCAAGTCAGTGACTAACTTGGGTGTCACTGTTGAGGTGGAACACAGATATGATAGAGCAAGGTAATTAAGGAGGAAATACATGGGTTGATCCTTTAGCTGACTGCACGCGATAGAGATCATGACGAGCAAGTTTCCCATCCAAATAGCTATGTAACAAAATAAGAATAGTAGGAAGCACATGTGTTTGATTTTCATGTTCTGGGAAAGTCCCAAGAGAATGAATTCAGTGATGTTATTGGTATATTTCATGGTCTAATGCAGTGAAGACTCAGTGAGTTTGCCTTAAAAAAAATAAATTACAAGTTAGCATGAGAAATATTGACTGAGCATGGTATCAATCAGAGTGAGTATTGGAGAAATACATTCATTTAGTAAATCAGCCTCCTACACTATACTTTTAAATAGTTAATTCTAAACCCCATATGATTAGCTTGCCATATAATATGCCAGATCTGTTTACTTTCTAGAGTGAAAGAGAATAGTATTAATAAGTACACTTGCTCAAGTATAAACAAACATGCGCAGTCATCTTATGTATGGGATGAAAAGAGCTTAGGAAAGATACATTTCTTTTCCTGAAGCAGCTTGTTTGCTTAGGAGATTCAAACAATCAGACTTAAAATGAAGGGAGTAAGGTAAGTTGTGCAATTGCAGGATAGAATCCTGTCTTTATTTAAAATGTTTGTAATTTGTTTGTGGAATATGATTTTTTTTAATATTGCACTAAATTATTATTGTCTTTATCAGTGAGTTGCTTGCACACAGGGCAAGTGACTCATTTGCCTCACTGAAGAAAAGCTATAGCAAACCTAGACAGCATAAGAGATATCACTTTGCCAATATAGGTCCATATAGTCAAAGTTTGGGTTTTTCCCGTAGTCATGTACGGATGTGAGAGCTGGAGCATAGAGAAGGCTGGTGCCGAAGAATGGAGGTTTTCAAACTGTGATGTTGGAGAAGACTCTTGAGAGTCCAAACAGCAAGGAGAACAAACAAGTCAATCCTAAAGGAAATCAACCCTGAATATTCATTGGAGAGACTGATGCTGAAGCTGAAGTTCCAATATTTTGGCCATCTGATGTGAAGACCTGACTCACCGAAAAAGACCCTGATGCTGGGGAAGATGGAGGGCAGAGGGAAATGGGGATGACAAAGGATGAGATGGTTGGATGGCATCACCGACTCGATGGACATGAATCTGAGCAAACTCCAGGAGACAATGAAGGACAGGGAAGCCTGGCGTGCTACATGTAGTCCATGGGGTCACAAAGAGTTGGACATACTTAATTACTGAACAAGAAGAAGTCCAGGTTCTGGGGAAAGGTAGGATATATTTACAAACAGTGTGGAGAAAAATAAAATACTGTATCAGGCGAAGCAAAAGTAACTGTGGCATTTCTTTTTAATTTAAATTAGTAAAAGGTAATAGTAATTATGTGTAAAATTGAGAAACAAAGGGTGCCTAAAAGACTAATAACAATAATAAGGAAATGGATGGCACTTGCTTGACACAGATCAGGTTTCAATAATTTCTATAATAGAATATTTTACAATTTGACCAGTTATAATCTCCCCGCTTTGTTATCTTTTAGGTTACAATGATTTCTTTTAGAAATAATGAAAATTTCATAAATAATATAGCCTATGAAATATTTTTCAAAATATCACATATAAAAAAAAAAAAAAATATCACATATATTATTAGTATTTCTATAATCAGAAAAACATGTAAAATTTACTTCCTTAAATAGCTTTAGTTTAGGTTTTAGATGCTTTCATTTCCAATTAATTTTCCATTATGCTTCTATAGTTTATAAGCATATTTTTAGTCCAAGAATTTAACATCATTTTGATACTTTGCTCATAAGACTTTTGGAGGAAAGGATATCCTAACAACAACAACAACAAAAAAGTAGAAACATTCCATTAATTCCCAGGCAGGATGGGTTGAAAGTTTGTCTCTCTCATGTTAAATAGATGCTATACTAACAAAATGGGAAAATAATTAGAAAACTTAACTGGTTCCCTTTGTTTTCTCTTAAATATTTCTCCTTGACAGCCTCCAACTTAATATCAGAGACTTCGTATTCATGTTATTTAAATTATAACATATTTCAAAAACTCCCATGTTATTTCCAGTTTCCTTTGTTAATATTTGAGTTACTGATTTTATATATGCAAGATTTTCATATTCATATTTAAGTGATTTAAAGAGAACATTTGGTATCATAAACTATAAGGACTAACATTGCTGCTAACACAAATTCATTATATATGACAACAAATTTCTTTTTAATATGAGCATTATAAATATAAATGTTTCATGGTAGTGCAGGTAGAATTAGCAGGTACATACTATGAAATGGGCATTGATTATTTCCTCTTTCACTTTGTTTCTCTTCATATCATATAGATTGAGTATCCCACACACCATGATAAAAAATAAACAAAAATGCGGTGAAAGATTAACAGCTAAAAATGAAGCTATTACAACTCATATCAAATTGATTGTTATTGAAGGTCTTTCACAAACATAAAAGATAAGTAATGATAATGATAATAATACCTAATATCTCCTGCAATTGGTTTAAACATTTCACATTTATTGAACCATTAATCCTAATAAAGGCCAGTGATCATTTTGTTATCTCTCTTTTGCAAAAAAAGGAAGCCAAACAGTTAACAATCTGGATAAATACTGATAAATATTAAAGACTGTTTTTAGGTTTATTTTAAATTTTTTTCACTATTCGGATGTTGCTAATTTGGTTGTCAGATACAAACTATGATTTTAGGGAAAATGTTGCTTTTTCTTTTGTTGTTATTTCTTTCATAACCAAGTTGTCTCACATGACAAAAAGTCATGAATAAGCTAAATTTTTCCCAACAGCTTCAAAGTTTTCTCTTAACACCTGTACCAATTATATTTGGTAAACTAAATATATTTGCTCTGTGTAACTGTTCATCCTGTTCTCATTCTTCCTTATTGAATTTGCTCTACCTTGACATTCCGGATCCTCTGATATCAAGGTTTTCTATACTATAGCCTTCCGCTTTTTCAATTAGTCAGTATATACGTATTTTGCAGAGAAGCAAAGGAAGCAGAAGCGTGATGAATCTCTATACTAGTACATTCCCTTAACTGATTTTAACTGTAACTCTTTTTCTCTTTAATATTTTTTTTTCTCTTCTGTCTGAAGCATGTTTGTTTGTTTGTTTGTTTTTTACTTTTCTCTTATATAGCCCCTATGTGACACAAATGCTATCATTTCTTCATGAATTTCTCAAAATCACACCAAAAAAAGTTTGTTTAANCAATTAGTCAGTATATACGTATTTTGCAGAGAAGCAAAGGAAGCAGAAGCGTGATGAATCTCTATACTAGTACATTCCCTTAACTGATTTTAACTGTAACTCTTTTTCTCTTTAATATTTTTTTTTCTCTTCTGTCTGAAGCATGTTTGTTTGTTTGTTTGTTTTTTACTTTTCTCTTATATAGCCCCTATGTGACACAAATGCTATCATTTCTTCATGAATTTCTCAAAATCACACCAAAAAATGTTTGTTTAACTTTGGCATCTTCTGAGGCATATGACAAGGGGAATGAACATATGGAATCAGCATGTTTATATACAAAATTTAATTTAAACTATATATGCAAAATTTATTTTTCTTACTTGGAAGTTATTATTATTTACTATAGTTTGAAATTTTACTTACCAGATTATTGTCTCATTAGATAAAATCTTTTATCTCTGAGTAAATGGTGGCAATATTCTTAATGTGGTCAGAATCTTAACTGCATTGCTAAAGATTCATGAATTTTATCATATAATCAGCTCACATGAATCCTGGTTCTAGGACTTTGCTGCTGTCCTTATAGAAATGCTCTTCTGATTTTTGAAACTAAGACAAAGTGAAATCATTGCTAGCATTTATGCTGAATAGTGCTTTTTTTTTTTTTTTCCTACACGAATGTTGTATCTCTTCTGGGGTTCTGGGAATGGAAATGTACACATAAGCCTTCTGTCTGATTTCCAAAGGTGTTTAAATTAGGTGACCTGGGAGATTATAACCCCCAACCTCCTTGTCACCTTTTCTAAGGATGAGACAGTTACCCAAAGAAGAGCTGGCCAAGTCCTTAAAAAACAGTTATGCCACAGCTAACAATTTCTTATACTCTGAGGAGTTAGTACTAACTGAAACCCCACTTTTGTTCAATACTGGGACTGTAATGGGGTTCTGGGAATGGAAATGTACACATAAGCCTTCTGTCTGATTTCCAAAGGTGTTTAAATTAGGTGACCTGGGAGATTATAACCCCCAACCTCCTTGTCACCTTTTCTAAGGATGAGACAGTTACCCAAAGAAGAGCTGGCCAAGTCCTTAAAAAACAGTTATGCCACAGCTAACAATTTCTTATACTCTGAGGAGTTAGTACTAACTGAAACCCCACTTTTGTTCAATACTGGGGCTGTAAATCATGGCCTTTATGTTGAAACAAAATTTGAGGAAACCAAAGGCCAAGATAATCAGAAATAAGCTTTTTTTTTTTTTTTGTGGACCATTTTTAAAGTCTTTATTGAATTTGTTACAATATCACTTCTGCTTTATGTTTGGGTATTGGTCATTGGGATCTTAACTCCCCAATCCAGGGATCTACCCCATACTTTCTGCACTGGAAGGCAAAGTCTACTGAACTGTCAGGGAAGCCCCAGAACCAAGTTTTGAAGTTTGGTTTATTATAGAATAAATGGTTTGAAAAGAGAATGAGAAACATCTTGTGTGTTACTTCAAATCTAAAGGACCCTCCCAACCTCACTAGTAGCTTTATTGTATAGTTTTAAATTTTAATTTGTTTAAAACATGTGCTTATTGCAGTAGATACTTAACTGAATTGTCATCAGACAAAGTGGTCAAAATAATGAGGATTTGAAGAAAATTAATTTATAGCACAACATATGATATTTTAAAAAGTAATAACTGTGTGCTTAAATGTATATTCCAGAGTCTCTGGCTCAAGTGATCTGTAGCTGTTCATGAGATCTCATTAGATATATAAACTTCTATTTCCATAGAATTTTTATAGTTTCCTAGTGCGATGAAATGTCATTAACACTATTGACATCATTTTTCTGTTAATTTTTTCTTCTGATACTAATACAAATACTATCTTTCTTTCCATTAGTGCTTACCCACTCAATATTCTTCCTTTACTTTTAACCACTTGGCATCTTAATTGTTTAGGTTAATCTTTTGAAAATATATGGCTATATTTAAAAGTCTAGTCTGATAGTTATTATCTTTTCCCTCAATAATTTAAATCAAGCAGTCTGACATATTTTCATGGATTCATTTCAATAGTTCTGTATCTGTTTTCTATTTTTGAATATGTTTTTATTTTGATTCTGTCCTCTTTTCTTGTCTTTTAAGAAGATTTTTGTTTGTTTGTTTCACCTTCCCAAAATTTTAGAAATTTTCATTTCTGTCATTGCTACAGAAATTTGTCACATGTGAATCCTATTTATTATTTAAAAGGAGATTTTTTGTTTGTTTCTGTCGTAGTCCATAAAGTTTAAGGGGCATAACCTTCACTGATGATGCCACTGGTTTAGATCTTTGTGGTGGTAGCAGATATTGTAACAAGAAGTTTGTAGAATATAGTAAAGAGGGATTCAATTACTGTGAACAGCAATTTATGATAGATCAGTAAGTTCCAAAAAATAGACTTCTTTTTTTCAGTAAGAATCTTGGAATTCTGACATGGTTGACCTCAACTGAAAGCACTGCTCAAGATAAGGTGGTCCCAGGCCATCTTATATTGGTCTCCATGGGAACAAAAAGTCACACTATGTTTATCTCCGCAGTTCCTAAATGCACAGCTAAAATAGACATTTTTGATGACAGAAGCCTTTCATTGTTTTTTTTTTTTCTTATTATACCCAAATGTAAGCCCATGGAATATAGTTTTCCTACCAGTACAGTGTAACCAAAATAACACCATTTTTCTGATAGACATGCATATATTAAGGTCACTATAACAACAACAACAACAAAAACAGCAACAACAAAAAGTAAACAATAGAAGGCATTAATTTCTATTACACATTCTTCTCAATTTACTTGTTTAGCCTGGGGATAGATATACCTTGGACACTGGCAACAGATGTTCATAAATTACTTAGCTGATAACTTCAACTGTACCTCCTGTTTCAGATCCAGTAACTTGACCAAAAGCTCATGTCAATGTCTAAGGATTCAGGTCTCTGAGGCAAAGAGTATATGCCCTCCCAAGTGAAAAACAAGGTGGTAAATTTACCACCACAAAGAAACTCAGCAATCGCCAGCAATATACCATCAAGTCAGAATGATATCTAAGAGGTTAAGTTTGAACAAATCTCATTGGCTTAAGAAATGTTCATGAAACTCTTGATATGGGACAGCCCAGAAATAAACCTATGGATACCTATGATCAACTAGTCTTCTACATAAATGCCAAGAATATATAATGGGGAAAAATCTAATTTCTTCAGCATTCCCTGTCTGGTATAGCATGGGATTTATGATAATTTTTAGTCTTTCTGACATATTATTAATAAGAGGAATTTTATATACAAGAGGACAATATATACATTCATATTAAAAAGAGAATACAGAGTCTTTGAATTTAATTTCATAAATGTTTAATTATAGTTTAGTAAAAGTGAAGTCGCTCAGTCGTGTCTGACTCTTTGTGATCCCGTGGACTGTAGCCCTCCAGGTTCCTTTGTCCACAGGATTCTCCAGGCAAGAATACTGGAGTGGGTTGCCATTTCCTTCTCCAGGAGATCTTCCCAATCCAGGGATCGAACCCAGGCCTCCTGCATTGCAGGCAGACGCTTTATCCTCTGAGCCACCAGGGAAGCTAATTACAGCTTAATTTGTCTCAAATTTATTATCAGAAACTTCAGAGGTACAAAGAAATAGAAAGATACATAATTTTTGCCTCAGTCAAACAGGGAAAATGCAATTCACACACACACACACGCACACACACACAAAAAACAGTAGTATGGGGTTTGGGTTATTTGGTATACAGTAAATGTACAGCTGAAAACCAATTAAAGGAAAAGAAAAGCAAAAGGGAAATACTTCTGGTCTATTTATGGATCTGCAAATTATTCCTGAATAAGAAATATCTGAAATGTGAATAATATTTAGGACATGGACCCTAAAACATAAGAGTCGAGGGATCCTAGCCAGAGAAAATAGAAGGAAAAAGTCATAGATGGCCAGATTTTAGGGTAAGTTTAGAGAATGTAGAGGGGCCCAATGTAGCTGGATAAAAGCATCTAATGAAAGGGAATTGAGGGAAAAAAGATAAAGAAACAAGAAAGAACCTAGTATGAGTTTTTTGTAGCCATACCCCAAGCAAAACTTAACAGATGGTAGCCCAATTAATAGTTCATTTATGAAGCATAATATTATCTCATTCCATAGACATTCATTTTCAAAAACAATAGAATTAGAACAAATTTCTAAGAGAAAGGCATAAAACCAAACAAATTGAGGAGTCACCCAGGTTTCCTTGACCACACAGTCTCATTGTAACCCCATAATTTCTTTCAATGTGACAATTTATGAAATTAGATAGTTATACCTAATTTTCTAATGCACGAGTGAGAAGGTTGGATTTTATTCCAAGGAAAAGAGGGTTCCTCAGCAATTATTGGGCAGGTTGGTCATACAATAAGAGATGTGCTTTAGAAGGACAATTCTTGCGTTCCTCCAAGTGGTCACATGCAAAACCAGTTGGGTCCTTTAAAGTGAAGATTGTAGTCTGAATCACAGTAGCATGCTTCTTTGGCTAACCTAATACCAGGTGAGAGAGGTAGACTATAAAGAAAGCTGAGCACCAAAGAATTGATGCTTTTGAACTGTGGTGTTGGAGAAGACTCTTGAGAGTCTCTTGGACTTCAAGGAGACCCAACCAGTCCACCCTAAAGGAAATCATTCCTGGGAGTTCATTGGAAGGACTAATGCTGAAGCTGAAACTCCAATACTTTGGCCATTTGATGCAAAGAACTGACTCATTTGAAAAGACCCTGATTCTGGGAAAGATTGAAGGCAGGAGGAGAAGGGGATGACAGAGGATGAGACGGTTGGATGGCATCACCGACTCAATGGACATAAGTATGAGTAAACTCCAGGAGTTTGTGATGGACAGGGAGGTCTGGTGTGCTGTAGTCCATGAGGTCGCAAAGAGTCGGACATGACTGAGCGACTGAACTGAAAGCCAGATGACATTTATTTCAATTCCTCAAAGAAAGTGTATATGTTTTGTTCTCATACCTCAAAGGACACAGGTCCTGGAGACAAGACATGAATTCTAAACCGTAATGAATATCACCCTATTTACTTTAAATCTGAATGTGTCACTTTAGGCCATACCTTCCTCATGGCAATTTTCATCTCCATGTTTCTCAGGGTGTAGATGCGAGGGTTCAGCATGGGGGTAATCACAGTGTAAAACACAGAGATATCCTTGTTCTTGTTCTCGCTCCCTGCAGGTAGAACATAAGTATAGATATAGGGCACAAAGAATAACACTGCAACTGTTATGTGAGAACTACACGTTGAGAGAGCTTTTTTTCACCCTGCAGAAGAATGTGTTCTAACGTTATATAGTATGACTATGTAAGAAGCTACCAGAACAAGAAATATGACAACCACAACCATTCTTGAATTTGCAATCACTAAGATACTCACTACGTGAATATCTTTGCATACCAGTTTCAAAAGAGGCTTCGCATCACATAGGTAGTGATCTATCTGATTAGGACCACAGAAAGGTAACTTGGGTACCATGAGAAGTAAAGCAATACAATGCCAAAAACCCACAGCCCAGGCCAGGACGATCAACATGTCACACTTCTGTCTGTTCATGATGACCACGTAGTGCAGGGCCTTGACGATGGCGACACAGTGGTCAAAAGCCAGGGGCATCAAGATGAGTATTTCCACACCTGCCAGCAAGTGGGCAGGGAAGAGCTGGGTCATACAGTTGTTATAAGAAATGTTTCTTTGTGCTGCAGCAAAGTCCCTGAATAGCCTGGGGACCAGCGTGGAGGGGTAGCTGACATCCACGAGGAAAAGGTGACAGAGGAAGCAGTGCACCGGTTGTTGCGTTAGATGCCTGCAGTGATGGTGAGAGAGACGGTGAAATTCCCCAAAAAGACAGCCAGGTAACAGAGCAGGAACAAGAAGAAGAACAGTAGCTCTATTTTCTTATTTTCCCACAACTCTATGAAAACAAATTCTGTGACATTGTCTTGGTTTTCCATGAGGTTGAGTAGAGCTCAGAGGACACAACAGAAATTCAGTTCATCTGAAACAATACGGAACATAATACATCTTTAATTGCATATTTAAAGTTTTTGATTATTGTACATTGAGCAAAGATGTAGGTCACAGAAAATTTACTATAAGCAATCTATCATGTGATATTAAGAGCAACATATTTTTAACAATATTTAATAAAATAATAATTATTTTTGGAACATAACAACCCAACCAAGAGGTGGTATTCTGATATTCATTTTATACTTGTAAAATAAAAGTAAGAGGTTTCAGTAATCTGCACCAAATCATTAAGATATTAAGTTGCAGTCAAACTAAGATGAGCCTGACTCTGATACCAGAGTTCATGCTCTTGGGACTATGCAACAACATTCACTGACCACAGAAATTCCAGCTTTTGTCCATCTCTGTAAAAAATATAGTCATTCTCCATCCCAGCCTTTAGCCATCTATGTAATGGCTATTTAAATACTTAAGAAAATCTCTCCACTTCTCCATGTGCATGTAAATCATGTACAAAGTCCCAATTTCAGATGAACATTCTATACACTCACTGGAACTAAATATTATTTTTGAAAATTTTGAAAAATGCTTTCAGTCATAGCAGAGCATACCTGTATTAGTTGAAACTATTTTCAGTGACTCTCCTTGTAGTCGTGTGTGATAAAGATCCAGAACATGGAGAGACTGGAAGCAGAGAAGTTAGCCACAATGTGAACCATCTGAATATAGGAAGAAAGGCTATTGTTACATAAAAATTCACTTTAACCTTAATTTCTATGAAGATATGTTTCAGGGGTTTCTGTTGATACTCCTTAGAGCTAGTAGTTTGTTTTGTTTGTTTGTTTGTTTTTTGACATTGGGTGAACTCAACACAAAGAATGACCTATTTAGTTAAACACTTTTAGAACAGTGGCAGCTTTTTGATGTAGTAAACCAAGGAGTACAAAGTGAATATGTTGAAAAAATCAACTTTTACCCAAAACCAAATGTTCTCCACAATAAAATCATTGTTTGCATCAAATACTGTTCATTGTAATTTGTTGTTGTTTAATGGCATCATTGAGAAACAACGGGATATGTTAGATAGATCCATCATCTAATGATACAAGCTCACATGTTCTGTTTGATTTTTGTTGAGCACTAAACAGTTCACCCTCTCTAAGCCTTCTTCAACTGGTAAGTGAAATTAATACTGCTGGGTCTATTTTCCTTATAGCAAGAACAAAAGTGAAATTCACACCTAGTCTATATTTATGTGGAAGACTGATCACAGGATATAAACAAATTTAAAGATACTTTTTATTAAAATTATAATAGAAATTATAAAAAACTAAAGCAAAACTGTAGAAAATGCAACTCTTAGTTTAGCATATTTTTTAAACAGTAGTACAAGCCTCAGCATCCCTTAATATTTGAATCAGTGCTGCGCTACTTGCAATGGTTGAGCAGAACTTTGGAAAATACAGACTCACAGAAAAAAATCCTTCAGTGCAGGCCTTATTCATCTTTTGGTCTTCCTTTAAACTGAAAAAAAAAAAAAAAAGACTCCACCTTGTCCTTTTCTTTGTCCCTCCCTGTCTAAGCAGGTAAAGAAGTAAACCTCTGACATGCTCAGTACATGTCCTGACTAGCAAATGAGTAAAACTTCCAGATGGGTCAAACAAAGAGATCAGCATTTTAGATGTATATCTGAAAAATAATAGTAAGGAGTAAGGGACAGAGAGATTAGAGAATGGTGGCAGAAATCAGAGCAAAAGGGGAAATTTTGATTGTGGGAAAGAGCCAGAAAAAGAAGAAGAATTAGGGGATGAGACAGGGCAAATCTCACTAGACAAGGGTGAGCAAAGACCCATGTTAGGGATAAAAAGTAGTTTATCCCAGGTTTTCACTAGAGAGTTGATTTTTTGCTTCTCCACTCCTCATATTATCCCTTACTCCAATCCCAGAAGGAGAATGCAATCTGGGGCTGTAATTAGGGGTGATGGTGTGTCCTGGACAGAAAATGTTAGGGTAATAATTAGGACAATAAGTATCACAACATCACCAGGATCAGTGCATACCCACTGCATATCATTAATCTGTGTCCTTGTCCTTTTCCTATCCCTATGCCTTGTAAATAAGAAATGTGTAGGCATAGAATATTGTACCTCTGCTCCCTTCAAGATGTCCCCGTTTTGGTTAAGAGTTGGGCCTGAGCCAGTGTTGCATTAAACAGAGATGGAGAGTTGGACTGTAAAGAAAGCTGAGTGCCAAAGAATTGATACTTTTGAACTGTGGTGCTGGAGAAGACTCTTGAGAGTCCCTTGGACTGCAAGGAGATCCAACCAGTCCATCCTAAAGGAGATCAGTCCTGGGTGTTCATTGGAAGGACTGATGTTGAAGCTGAAACTCCAATACTTTGGCAACCTGATGGGAAGAGTTGACTCATTGGAAAAGACCGTGATGCTGGGAGGGATTGAGGGCAGGAGGAGAAGGGGACGACAGAGGATGAGATGGCTGGATGGCATCACCCACTCTATAGACATGAGTCTGAGTGAACTCCGGGAGTTGGTGATAGACAGGGAGGCCTGGCGTGCTGCAGTCCATGGGGTCGCAAAGAGTCGGACACGACTGAGCAACTGAACTCAAGTGAACGAAAGAAGTGAAAGTGAAATCACTCAGTCATGTCCGACTCTTTGTGACCCCATGGACAGTAGCTTGCACCAGGCTCCTCCATCCATGGGATTTTCTAGGCAAGAGTACTGGAGTGGGTTGCCGTTTCCTTCTCCAGGGAATCTTCCCAACCCAGGGATCGAACCCAGGTCTCCCACATTGTAGACAGACCCTTTACCGTCTGAGCCACAAGGGAAGTAATGAAAGAAGTTCAGTTCAGTTCAGTTCAGTTCAGTTCAGTCGCTCAGTCGTGTCCGACTCTTTGCGATCCCATGAATCGCAGCACGCCAGGCCTCCCTGTCCATCACCAACTCCCAGAGTTCACTCAGACTCATGTCCATCGAGTCGGTGATGTCATCCAGCCATCTCATCCTCTGTCGTCCCCTTCTCCTCCTGTCCCCAATCCCTCCCAGCATCAGGGTCTTTTCCAATGAGTCAACTCTTTGCATGAGGTGGCCAAAGTACTGGAGTTTCAGCTTTAGCATCGAAAGAAGAGGCTCCCCCACATATTAGAATTCTCTCACCTCCAACAGAAATGTGTTTCTTGAACTTGAGGTTTCTCAGGAGACAGAACTGGACAGAGGCAACTGAACTAAAACCCAGTCTTGAATGGGAGGCAAGAAAAAGGAAATTGTCCTGCTGGGCTTGAAAACTTACCTTTTTTCTTTGTGGGGAAAAAAAAAAAGGATAAAGCTATGAGCTCTTGCTCCTTCAATTCTGATTTGCTATGAAGATGAATCATGCTCAGTATTTGCAACATGTACATTGTACTTCAAATGGGTCCACTCTGCTTTCTGTCCCAGGACCTTCGGGGAGCGAAGAGACTCCATAGATACCAACCCTTCCTAGAAGGCCTGAGTTAGACTCTCTTCCAAAGGGTCTGTAATACTGGCAGAAACTTTCTTACTCTGCTCTTATAAATTTCTAGAATAAATAGGAAATATTCCCACTAGTCTGTGATAAAACTATCTCTAAATAGCCAGATTCATTACCCCAAATCATTCCCTGGCAGAGCATGTGAATTAAACATTTCCTCTTCCTCCAACAGATATTTATAGGGATTTCATGAAAAGTTCTTTGCCGAGGCTTTGAAGGAAAAAATATCTTCACCCTTCCCACCCAACCCTGAAGGATTTGCTAAATGAGCTATTTAGTTCATTTAATCCAGAATCACAGCAAACCATGAGGCTAATTAATCCCAGACAAGATTGTCAAATGGGAGATTCTGCCCGGAGAGCCCTCCCCTTCTCCTACTCTGTCCTAATGAATGGGATACCTTCCATTTCAGTTACCAAGAGCTCCACTCATGTACCCTACTCCAAGGAAAAAACACACTTTCGAAGTCACATGGAGGTATAGACTACAAAAAGTTACCAAAGACTCTGTCCTTTAAGTCAAATCTTTCCCAATGACAGAAGCAGCTCTGATTGTAGGGAAAGGTTCAGATGGATCTGATCTAATAGAATTCTAGCTTCAGGACTTATGTTTCTGTGGCTTTAAGCAAGTTTCTTAACTTCTCCTAGTTTCATATTCTAGAAACTGTTACTGTTAGATATGTTAATTATTATATAAATCCTGATGATACCAGTGAAATATACCTAATGACAATAAAAACTACTAATTTAATTTTCTATAATTCCTATAGCATTTTGAAATCAGTTACTAGATAAAGGAAGGGAGAAGAGAAAAATGGAAAGAAAAATGTTTTTACATACTTTTATATTTAAGTGAACTTCTTAAAGTATGATTTACATACAATAGACTGCACCATTTTAAACATACAGTAAATAACTTATGACAAATATATGCACTCATATAATGCCACCACATGACAGGGGAATATTAATTTTGTTCTTCTAATCAAAGGACCAGATTATGGCTTTCTGTGTGTCTTCTCTTCATAATTTTATTCTTTACTTTTCCTTCTGCTTTTTATTATTTGATATTATAAAATGGTTTCTTCTGAAGTAAGACAGACACTCCATTCCATGCCACTCTCTAGCCTCTGGTGGTTTATATATATTTCTACAATTATTTATATTACCCGACAGGTACTTGACCATTTACACTATGCCAGGTGCTATTCTAGGCACTGAAGATGTAATATTATTTTTAAGACACAAATTCCTACCATCATAACGAGAAAATAAAATGAATAAACTGTATGACAGGTTAGAGAATAAGTGTTAAGGAGAAAAATGAATCAGAGGTGGAGGAATAGGAGGTACAGAAGGTTACTGGATGGGTGCTGCAATTTTATGAAGTAGTCTGAAAAGTCATTATTGAGAGGATACATTTTAATAATAAATCAAAAGTATTGAGGAGATAAGCTATGAATATATCCAGAAGAATAGTAATTGAGAGACAGGAAACAGGCTTGCAAAGATCCTTAGAAATGATCACAGCAAGAAGACCAGTTACCGTCTTTAACCATAAAAAGTTGTTAACAGAAGAGAATATAATCAGATCTTCCACACTTTGATTGTCAGAGTCTGAAGGTCCATGAGTGCTGAGATTCCCAAAGAGACACACTCATGTAAAACATCTCAAAGTGGCATCATATGAGTTCATCTGCCACAGTCCACAGTCCAGTTTTCAGATCTATAGGGAAATCAGTCAGTGCAGTCGCTCAGTTGTGTCCGACTCTTTGTGACCCCACGGACTGCAGCATGCCAGTCTTCCCTGTCCATCACCAACTCCCAGAGCTTGCTCAAACTCATGGCCATTGAGTCAGTGATGCCACCCAACCATCTCATCCTCTGTCATCCCCTTCTCCTCCTGCCTTCAATCTTTCCCAGCATCATGGTCTTTTCCAATGAGTCAGTTCTTCACATCAGGTGGCCAAAGTATTGGAGTTTCAACTCTAGCAAAATAGTCTTGATTATATTTATTCTCAGAGGTAGACTCAATGTCTGTTTCCTTGTGGGCTGGCTCCTACTGCTGATACTCATTAGTTAACAGTACTCAAACCAGAATACAAATTTAGTGAGATACGTGAAGAATAAGAGCTTCCCAGGTGGCACAGAATCTGCCTGCCAATGCAGGAGACGCAAGAAATGCAGGCTTCATCACGGGGTCAGGAACATCTCCTAGACAAGGAAACGGCAACTCACTCCAGTGTTCTTGCCTGGAGAATCCCATGGACAGAAGAGCCTGGCAGGGTGCAGCCTATAGGTTCTCGAGACAGTCAGAGACGCCTGAGCGACGGAGCACACACACACACAGTATGACATTAGTTCTATTGTATTTGTCAGTTACTGCCTTTTTCATATGTATGATTTCATCCATAGGTGTTAGATTTTATAACTCTAACAGCTTTATAAAATGGTCATCCATTCAGAAGTAACCAAAGATTGGGGAAGTGTCCATGAATTTAAACTACAAAAACAGATATATATAAAAAAATAAGAAATGTGAAAATAATAATCAGCATGATGAACAAAACATATTAATGTATATACAGAGAAATTATGTATCAATACAGCAAATATCTTTGTTATAACTAGAATTATCTGATTTGAAAAAGAAGTGATGCATTATTTCCCTGTACATATGCAGGCAAAGAAAAAGGTAATTTTTAAGAGTATTACAAAGGGGAGACAAGCACCAAATAAAGAGGCTTGACTAGTTGATATTTATGTTCCTTGGGGAGCATAGGTTTCTGGGAGTGACGTTATGCTACTGACTCTTGAGCCAGAAAGTATATGATACAGATGCAGCAGTCCCAGAGCTGGTTTACCAACAAAATGGATGACAGAAATCAGGGACAAACTATTAAACTTGGAAAAGAAAAATAATAAATAATGTACAAAGCCAGAAGTTAAACCTACAGAAAGAACTGGATGTGGTTCACAAGCAGAAACATAGAAGCAGACAGCAGACACAAGGAATGGGCTTGTGCCCCCACAAAAGGATGGGACCTCATGTTGTCTCTCTGAGACATCAGTTAAAATAATACAGATTTTGCCGGGTGCTCATTCTGCATATTCCCCTAAATGCCCCACTGGAACACACTTATACTGTCCACAATAGAATGAGAACATTTTCTCTTTTCCATCAGTCCAATTATACTTAACCTCTGACAGAATTAGCAGTTGGCATCTTCTACTCTTTGCCATCTCGAGTCAGACTTTCTTGCACCATAACTTTCTCATGGCCTGTTTGACTTCTGCATTCCTCAGAGTGTAAATCAGAGGGTTGAGTAAGGGTGTCAAAATAGTGTAAAATACAGCCACCGTCTTGTCCACCGGAAATACAGTTAGAGGGCGAGCATATGTGTATATACACAGAACAAAGAATAAGATAATAACAATAATGTGAGAGGTGCATGTGGAAAGGGCTTTCCTTCTTCCTTCTGCACTGCAGTTACTCAGAGAATGTAAGATGAAAACATAGGAGATGAGCAGCAACAGAAATCTCACCAAGCATATGGTCCCACTGTTAAACACTATGAGTAGGTTGATGACATAAGTATCCACACAGGCAAGTTTCAACAAAGGTTGCATATCACAGAAATAGTGATCAATAACATTGGGGCCACAGAAGGGTAATTTAAAAACCAAGAGAATCTGTGCTGAAGAATGGACACAAGACCCCATCCAAGCCAGTTTCACCAGTGCACCACAGACACGCTGGCTCATGATGGTGTACCGCAGGGGCTTGCAAATGGCCACGTAGCGATCAAAGGACATGAGGACAAGTACCAAGATCCCCATGCACCCGAAGAAATGAAATGCAAAGATCTGGGTCATGCACTCATTGTAGGAGATGATTTTCTTCTCAGATACAGAATCTGCAATTAGCCTAGGGGCAGTGGTTGTTGAAAGACAGGCATCAACAAAGGATAAGTAGAAAAGGAAGAAGTACATAGGGCTCCCAAGTGTCTGGCTATATCGTATGGTCATCACAATTAGGAAGTTTGCCAACAGAGTCCCAAGGTATAGAAATAAGAAGATAACAAATACTACTTTCTCCTTTAGCAGATCCTGTGTTAACCCAAGCAGAAAGAACTCATTCACACTGCTGTTCTCCATCATGGTTACGGTGAATATAGAACAGACACAGCTGAAAAGTGGTTCATCTGCAAAAAAAGAGCTGGAGAAATGATAACTTGGCAATAGCAGCTTATTTGGATCCAGAATTGCAACTTTTAGAGTTCTAATTTCATCACACGTATAATTTAATGTTTCTCAGAGTTTTCATACTATAGTTTTCAGACTATACTCACTCAGGATTTTTTTTTTTTTTTAATGTTGACATGCTTTAAACATTGACATTGATTCAAGGTCTTCTTATGGGTTGCCAAGACTTTTTTTGTGGGGGAAAAAGCCCTCAAGTGTTTGTGCAATCTGCCATGGTCTGAGAACTAGTGAATTTGCTTTATGATCCTGATAAGATCATTTTAATGTCTTGAGGCTCTTTTTTATATGATAGAGAATCAAACAGGTACATTATTAAGCATATGCTTACGATACATATATGTGCATATAATGTGTATGCACATCAATTACTGATAATAATATCCTTATATAATTTAGAAATAATATATGTGGAGATTCTCTCCTGAGTGAATATATTTGTTTATTTGAACAACAGTTTGTACCCATTATTCCTGATCTCTTCAGTATCTTTGTTAGGTTATAATTAAGAAAAAACTTATTTTTCCATCTTTAGGTTCATTGCAGTTATAACTTAACCTTCATTGCCATGAGATATTTGAACAAATCATTGAGGCTAACAATATTTTTGAAATTGCTATATATTTGATATAAGCTATTACATATGTTAGATGCATGCTAGTAAATTTCAAATTCTGTGGATCCAGCCTGTTATTTCACTTCCTATATTTCTGTAACCTGTGTACTATCTTCCTTCATATCTGATTCTCCTATCACTGTTGTCTAGAAGATTGCATTCTTTCAATTTTTATCTCTTTAAAATTTAAGTTTAAAATGTATTTCAGAAATTCAACATAAAAATACATCTCCTTGCTCTCTTTTACTTTTTCCTTATATGCATATATCTATATACTTTCAATCATCTTATTATATTTTCTGATTTTCTTGTTTTAATTTAAAAGCCTTTTCTATGTAGTTAAACTGTATTTGTAGTGTAATTATCTACTTATCAGTTATAAATAAACATGATGTTAGTCATTCAGTCATGCTTGACTCTTTGTGACACCGTGGACTCCACCAGGCTCCTCTCTGCATAGGATTCTCCAGGCAAGAATACTGGAGTGGGCTGCCATTCCTTCCTCCAGGGATCTTCCCAATCCAGATACCAAACCCAGGTCTCCTTCACTGCAGACAGATTCTTTACCACCAAGGGAGCCCAAAATTAACATATAAAAGTCTTGAAAATCTTAAAATATAAAGTCTACCATTTATTTTTTGTTTTTCCAAATTTTCATCTTAATTAAAATATTTCAAATAAACTCTTCTCATATAGCTTGTGCTTATTTTAATAGTTTCATCAAATATACGCCCAGGGGATTCATGATATAAATATCACTATTTTAGGTCAATGTCGAACTCTTATTCCCATGGACTGTAGCCCGCCAGGCACCTCTGTCCATGGGGTTTTCCAGGCAATACTGGAATGGGTGGTCCTTTCCTTCTCCAGGGGATCTTTCTGACCCAGGAATCGAGCCCACATCTCCTGCATTGCAAGCATATTCTACCACTGAGCCACCAGGGAAGCCCATAATTATTGACACTATTCTCAAATAATCTTTCAATTTGATTGATTCAATATTTATTAGAAAATTAATTATTGTATGGCTATATCTGTATAATAAAATGTCTGGCGCTTACACTGTATTACAGGGTGAGAAAAGTGCCCTTCAAAAATTCATACTTAACCAGTCCCATGGTACTGTGAGTCACTAGTCCTGCCAGACTCTTTGTGACCCCATGAACCCCATCAGGTTCCTCTGTCCATGGGGTTCTCCAGGCAAGAATACTGGAGTGGGCTGCCATTCCCTTCTCCAGGATGTCTTTCTGACCCAGGGATCAAACCCAGGTCTCCTGCATTGCAGGCAGACTCTTCACCATCTGAGACAGCAGGGGAGCCCATAAACCAGAAGTAAAAGTTAGTTCCCTACACGTTCTGCTGGCTTTTCAGATATGCATGTATGTATATACATTCAAATGTACATGTGAAATATTTTAATATACAAATTAGATCATTTTCCATTGTTTCTAAAACTATAACAATATGACAAATTTAAATTATAAATATAAATTATAAATAAAATTATAAATTATAAATAAAAATTTAACTTGAGGCACTATTATATTTGCTTGGTTAACAGAATTAACATTATGAAATATATATTTTGATTAGCGATACAGTATAACATTTTTGTAAATTTTAATTTCTTATATTTCATTTGCTTTGAATTTTGTATGCTTTGTCTTTTTAATATTTTATGTCTAAGTTTTGAGCTCTTTTTTTTCAATGTTATGCAATAAAGTCTATCAATTTTACACTCCTGCTTCCATTTTAGTCAATCATGCCTTTAAAATTTAATGTCAAATGAAACAAATTTTAACATGAATTTTGATGTACACTTCCTCTTTCTGATTAATCATCAATTCTTTGGTGATTCAATAACACCATCAACTCAGTCATCAAATGTGTGCTGAGAACCTACTCATATCTGGTGTCAACTTATAGAGCATGAAGAGATGTCCTCAACCTCCTCACAACCACATTGGAGGGGTAACATATCTCTATGTAAGATTCTTAATCATTGAAAACTACACACAACTCTGTGATAAAACCAAGTGACTTTTTTTCCATATCAGAAAAATCCTAGAAAATAAGTTGATTGGTCTTTAAAGGTTTAAACATGGGAAATAAGTGAAATTATGGCTTTAATTGAGTTAAACTGCAATTTCCAACAAGGTTCTCTGAAAATTAAATATTCAAAAAGTTTACAAAGGGTTTCCCTAAGTAAGATAAATATATTAATATCAGTAAATCAAACTATTTAACTCTAGTAAAGTTACACATCTAAATACAATTAGGTTTTCCTTGCAGTTGAGCTAAAATAACATTAGTTCACTGTGAGAAATTAGAAATATCACAATAATTGCAAACTCTGATTGGAAGTTTCAATTTTCTCTGATGATTATTAAAAAAAAGAAAATAAATCAATGATTATTTAATTTTAATACATTAGGTTTCCAGTAGGGGATAAAACAAAAAGAGGGAGGCCTTTGCTGTGAGAAGAGGAGGAGTTAGGATAGAAGAGTGATTAAATACTTTTAGAAAGGGAACACGCATTACTTCAGGAAAAAATAGATGCCCCGTTCATTAAAAGCTACACTCTCATTAAATCCAAAAGTTTGAAGAGATAAATTTTGGGTAGGTAACAAACAACCATGAAATCTATTTCAAGTAATTCTATTTTAAGTAAGCAAAGAGAAGATTTGGAGACACAAAAACAGGAAAGCATCATTGACAAGATGTGTGCATTAGGTCAAATCAATACTACCTGAGGACTTTATTATTGAATTCAGCCATTATCTGCAAACTTTTCTAGACCACCCTGCCTCTTTGATTTGGGAGGGCATCATGGTGACAGAAGGTCTTTTTCCTTCCTTGATCCTTAAATTTTCATTTTACCTACATTTGGTACCAAAATTCTTCCATTCTTCCTAAATTAAATAAACATCTGCCTCTATCTCCTTTGTTCCATATATATATATTCAATCATATGATTGAATAAGGCAATTCAGGATAAAATATTCTTGTTCCATAATCTTATCATTCAAGAAAGTTTTTGCTTGTGTTATTTCATTTGACCTACAGTTTTTGGTTTTGTTTTTTTTTTGGCAAGGTAACTGACCATGTGATACATCCATTTCTATTTACAAAGCATGACCCCCTGATACAGAGTGTTCTAATTAAGGCACTTAGGCTAGAACTAGAAAGGGATGTTACTAGGTAGCCTCTCTCTCAGCATCCACCTTACATGTCATATAAAATATCAAATCCTAATCATCATGTAGACTGCATCTTAGAAAAGAGAAATGATGAGTACTTAGAGAAGGATGACAATTGATATCTTAAATTTATGTCCTGGCTCCAAAAGCAAGTTCATTAAACTGCATGCTGAGGCTCATATCAAAGCAAAAGAAAATAAAGATCTAACTGGATAATAGTGAAGAGGAGGAAAGAAGCAGACTAATGTAGTCAGAACAGGAGAGAGGAGTGAGCAGGCACCAGGGAAAGAAGAGTCGGGGATGGGATATAGAAAGGCATAGAGTGGGAAGGAGAGCAAACATCTTAGAGAAAGTAGTTTTAGCCAAGAGTTTATCCCACAGTTCAGCTTCTTTCTCCCTGAACAACCACACCATCACTTACCCCAATTAAAGAGAGACTGTTGTTGTGTGTCATAGCAAGGATTGTCAAGGATCTTGAAAACCCAGGTGTGTAGAAAGGGGAGCCCAATTTCATACTCAGTCCCAGAAACATCAGCACTGACCATAGACTTTGAACCAGGAGCTCCCAAGAGAGAAACTTCGGCCAAGCTGGCCTTCATTCAGTGTGTTGCAGCCTCTGTGAGCAGAGATGCATTTGAGAGGTAGTTCAGCTGTGTGCTGAATCCAGGGAAGGCCTAAGAAGCCTGAACCACCGTAATTCTTCATTGGTAGAAACACTCCCTAGGAGCTCTGTCATTTGTTAGAAGGCACACTGAGTATAGATTCCAAGAGATCCGTGTTTAGGGCTCAGATGGTAAAGAAAGTCAGGAAAAGAAAGTGAAGTCGTTCAGTCGTGGCCAACTCTTTGCGACCGCATGGGCTGTAGCCTACCAGGCTCCTCAGTCCATGGAATTTTCCAGGCAAGAGGACTGGAGTGGGTCGCCATTTCCTTCTCCAGAGGATCTTCCCAACCCAGGGATCGAACCCGGGTCTCCCGCATTGCAGGCAGACGCTTTACCATCTGAGTCACCAGGGAAGCATATGGTAAAGAATCTGCCTGCAATATAGGAGACCTGGGTTCAATCCCTGGGTTGGGAAGATCGCTTGGAAGAGCGCAACCCACTCCAGTATTGTCACCTGGAGAATCTCATGGACAGAGGGGCCTGGCAGGCTACAGTCCATGAGGTCACAAAGAGTCAGACACGACTGAGAGGCTAAGCACAGCACAGAAGAAAATATTTCAGACAGACTGAGAAAATTACCTCCTTTCTTACAACCAAACAGATGACTTCCAATAGAGTGCATTTTTCATATCTTCAATTTTCATTTACTAGAAGGTGAATTATGTGAAGCTTGAATAAAACACACAAATTATACTTCATTGAGATTTATCATTGCCTTCTATCACAAGTGATGATGGGATGTAAAGAGTTTATGGAGAAATGGAACTCTTCAGGTAGCCATAATTCACACAGCTCCTTCCTGGAAACACTGGGTCAGACAGAACAGCAAGGTCTGTATTGGAGCACAGAGAATGGTCTGAAAATGGAGTGAATTTCTTAATTCAGTTCTTGGAAACTTAACTGGTGTAAACTCTTCCTACAGTCTGAGAAATAAATGCTTCTGTGGCCAGCTTCCTTCCCGCTGTATCTCTTTGTGTGTGTGTGTATGTGTGTGTGTGTGTGTGTGTGTGTGTGTGTGTATGTGAAAAATCATGAGGCTAAGTGTTTTATTTTTCCTGTACTGGATATTTATAGAAATTCACACAAAAGTTTGCAAATGCTTAAGGTAGGCTTTAAGCCTCAGGAGTTCCAAGGAAACTATTTCTTCCAAACTAGTCCCAAGTGATATGCAATGAGCTACCTAGCTTAAACAGTCCAAGGGCAAAATCAAGCCTTGGGGACAATTGGTTAACTTCAACTCATATGACTTCATATGAGGCAATTCTGTTCTCTTCCCCATAAACTTTTCTTAAGTCCAACTCTTCTAGAGGTCTGGAAGTCTTTGAAGGCAGTTGAAAGCCCATAGATGAAATACGTGTGGCTAACTACTCTTGTTTGTTTTATATCAAAATGTGAACAGGTTTCCCTGGTGGCTCAGATGGTAAAGCATCTGTGTGCAATGCGGGAGAGCAGGGTTCTATCCCTGGGTGGGGAAGATCCTCTGGAGAAGGAAATGACAAGCCACTCCAGTACCCTTGCCTGGAAAATCCCATGGACAGAGGAGCCTGGTAAGCTACAGTCCATTGGGTCACAAAGAGTTGGACATGACTGAGTGACATCACTTTCACTTTCAAAGTGTGAATTATGGTTATCATCAATATCAAAGGGCTAATGTCAGCAATAATTACAGTTCTTTGGCAAATCTGAAACATTAATATGTTAATGTTTTTCTTTCTATTGTTTATTTATTTATTTTTTAAAATAGAGTTGATTTACAATCACCTCTGTTTTGTTATTTTCAGTTGTACAGCAGATACATTAGGCTGGGCAAAAAGTTCATTGATACATATACACTTATATATGTAAAACCTAATCTCATTTTGTCTTCCCTCCAGAAATATTTTCCAAAATATCAAATGAGTAGCAAGAAGTGAGACTATATTTTTCATTCTTTTTTGACTTTTAGATTCTAAGTAAGCATAAAATTCAAGTCTTCTTAATTTTCATTTGAGGATATTGAATTTCCAAATCGGAGTTCATAAGTGATCTAAGAATGAAAACTAAATTAGTTCCTGGAACTTATGTTATCTTTTATAATATTACCTTACTTTATCCCCGGTCAAACAATGCTCATCCATATAAAATTTTTGTCTGATTAGAAAATTTAAATTTTTTACTCAACTTTAAATGTTTTATTTTTCATTAGAAAGCACCATTATCCTGTCCCACACTTTCCTCATGGCACTTTTATTCCTAAAAGTGTAAATCAAAGGATTGAATAAGGGAGTTAGGATGGTATAAAATATGGCTACCATTTTGTCAAAGGAAAAAGAATATGGAGGTCGCATATACATAAATATACATGGGATAAAGAACAAAATCATAACAGCGATGTGAGATCCGCAGGTGGAGAGGGCTTTCTGCTGCCCTTAAGAGCTGTAGGTTCTCAGAAACAGAAGGATGACCCCATAGGAGACAAGCAACAAGGAGAAGATTAAGATGCCGAAAAAGCCACTGTTGGTGACTATCAAAGGGCAAAGATGTGAGTGTCAGTGCAGGCAACGCCCAGCAGTGGGTACAAGTCACACATGAAATGATCAGTGATGTTGGAGCCACAGAAGGGCAGCTGGAAAATGAAGAGAATCTGTATCATGGAATGAACAAAGCCCCCTGTCCAGGCTACTGCCATCAGAAGGGCACAGAGTCTACGGTTCATGATAGAAGAACAGTGCAACGGTTTCCAGATGGCCACATAGCGGTCATAGGCCATGGCACTGAGGCCAATCACCTCCACCCCAGCAAAGGAGTGTTCAGCAAAGAGCTGGGTCATGCAGCCTTCAAAATAAATGGTTTTCCTCCAAAGAAGAGCGTCCACGACCATCTTTGGAACAATGACGGAGGAGAAGCACGCATCCAGGAAGGACAGAAAAGCCAGGAAGAAGTACACGGGGGAGCCCGAGTGCTGGGCTGCTACTGATGGTCACCACAGTTAGCAAGTTGCCCCCAACAGTTGCAATGGAAAGGAACAAAAATACAACAGATATTATTTTCTACATGGTTGGACTCTGTGATAGCCCCAGGAGGACAAACTCAGTTACAAAGCTTCGGTTTTTAATAATTTCCAAGGAAAAGGTGAAAGGTACCACAGTGAGCATGTAGAATCTACAGTTAGAAGAAAGGCAAACGTGTCTCAGACCAGTTTTTGGAGTCATTATAGTCATCGACAAATTGGTGCATCCATGTGAAAAACTGACTTATGTTCTTGTGTTTGCTCTTGTTCTTGTTCTTTGTGTTCATTGAGAACACAAAGCTAGAAATTTATTGAAGGTGGTAGGGAGATACCAGAAAGAATTGAAGTTTAGATAAATTGTTAAATGTTTTAAGATAGAGCTTCAATGTAGAAGAAGGGTAGGTATCCACCTGGGGTGGAGATAAGAAATAGTTGTTATCTAGACTGCCAACTCAGGTCATATGTTAATAGTACTGGTTTCCTGGAGTGAATTGTGAGATGAGTTCTGAAGCCACACCCATGATCTGAGGAAAGGAAAAGAGCAGTTTACTGGTCACGCCTGCCCTGTGCATGGGTGGGAGAAGGGGGAATTGCGTGTCCTCCATGATCAGATGACTTCCTTATGTCCAGATAGAGGGAGAAATAAGACAAAACTGAAGAAGTGCTTGGATCATGGCTATACTCCTGGTTATTTCTTTTAAATCTAAAAAAATTGAGACTTTAAAATCAACTAATTCATTCTTAAAAAAAAAAAAAGAAAGAAAGAAAGAAAGAATGATCATTGGGAACACACTTTGCGAAAGTGAAGTCGCTCAGTCGTGTCCGACTCTTTGCGACCCCATGGACTGTAGCCTACCAGGCTCCTCCGTCCATGGGATTTTCCAGGCAAGAGTACTGGATTGGGGTGCCATTTCCTTCTCCAGGGCTTCTTCCCCACCCAGGGACTGAAACCGGGTCTCCCGCATTGTAGGCAGACGCTTTACTGTCTGAGCCACCAGGGAAGTCTTGCTGTAGACTAATACATAGTAAATATCCATGTGTTAAGTTGGCTTTCTTTTCACTCATTATTTAACCACAAGAATAGAAGGTGACAAAAATAAGCAATACCTGCTACTATGTACTGTTATGATGACTAAGGTAAATAATGCAAGGAAGCAGTGTTCAGAGTTAAGTGACTAGGAAACAGTCCATGTCAGATCTTATTACCCAGTTTTACTGGTAGGAAGCCCATGCTTAAAGAGATAAAATTAAAGAAATAACAAATGCTGGCTCTGGAGTTTTAACCCAGAACCTCTGACTCTAGCATGGAAGTGACTGACTCTACAGGGAAAGAAGCAAAAATTTTTCTAGCAAGAGCTTCAGAGCAGGAGGGGCTTCTCTAGAGCCTCCATTCACTGTAGAGGTTATAGCCTGATTCCTGTGTTCATGCTTGACTGTTGCTTCTTGATGAAGGACACGGAGCCAGTGATGGAGACTCAGAAGGTAAAGGCCGGATTACTCACAGATGCAAACTGACGGTAACCACATGGGTGAGGAGCAGAAACAGAATGCTGACTATAGCCAGAGCCTGAGGCTTTATTAACTGTTAAGTATTTATTCAAGGTGGCCCATCAGATCAAGCAGTACTCAAGTGTGTGTCTGTTTCAAATGTATATGACTTACTGTAATGTAGGGAGATCACATATAACATCCCTACCCATTTCATACAATTATAATGAGGGTCAAACTGGAGAATGTGAAATTGCTGCTTATCATAAAATGCCCTTACAGATTCTAGTGACTCTTCTGTCACTTAAAAAGCTGAACAGCTCACCCACAGAAAGCTTTTCCATTAGTCATCCAGATATTACTCCAACTTTTGACTTCATTTCTTATAGCAAGACATTGCTTTGAAGAATGACCATGTCCTTTGTCGTTGTTTAGCCTCTCAGTCATGTCTGACTCTTTGTGACCCCATGGACTGTAGCCTGTCAGGCTCCTCTGTTCATAGTATTTCCCAGACAAGAACCCTAGAGTGGGTCGTCATTTCATTCTCCAGGGGATCTTCCTGATGTGGGGATTGAACCCATGTCTCCCACATTGGCAGGTGGATTCTTTACTGCTAACCAACCAGGGAAATATGATTGTGTCCTTCCTTGTACATATGAGAAATTAATCAGTCAAGTGGCAATTGAGTGTGTGTGTGTGTACATATACATACTATCTATGCTTGTTAAACAAGGAAGTAGAAGAATATTGGGCTTTCTGAAAGAACTAAAAATGAGTTGATTTTTATGAATGACACTGACAGCTAACAAAAATGATTGAAAATATGAATAAAACTAGCAAATATACAGATATGTATACAACACGTCTTTTTTCTTACTTTAAAGCAAATTGTTTCCAAGGTACTACACATTTCTAAACAGGGCCTGTACTCTGAAGTCCATATTCAGCTATGTATTTCCCATGAAGTGGTGGGACCAGATGCCATGATCTTAGTTTTCTGAATGTTGAGCTTTAAGCCAACTGTTTCACTCTTCTCTTTGACTTTCAAAAAGAGGCTTTTTAGCTCCTCTTCACTTTCTGCCATAAGGGTGGAGTTGGACACGACTGAGCAACTTCACTTTATACACCCCTACTTTTTGGTATTGATTTGTATTAAGAAAAAACAAGTTACTTTTAGACTTATATTCATTCAACAATATTTATTAAGCACAGCATGAAGCAATAAACACAATCTCTGACCTTACAGGGATTACAAATTTGTTGGAAGGAAAATAGAAAACAAAAGCCAAGAAATAATTGCTGAAGTTTAGTTTCTGACATTGATACTAAGGATATGATCAGATGAAGAGTTAGAGAGTTACCTAGAAGAAAGTCATCAGGGAAAACGTCTAAGGAGATGACAGTTCATCTGAAAGAAGAAAAAATAAAAAAGTGCCAGAGAATAACTCTGGGAAAGAGATTTTCAAGGGTGAGCAGTGTAAGAAAAGCAAAGACACAAACTAGAAAAGGCTTGAATTATTCAACAGGCAGGAGAAAAGTGTAGAGAGAGAAAGAGAAAGTGGGCAGAGCCTTGTGAGAAAAGGAATGGAGCATACCCTGCTGCGGGGAAGGGGTAACAGGATTATAGAATCTTAACCTGATTTCATGATTAAGTGATGCCGGTGACTAGTGTATCCTCAATAGATCAGAATGAATGGGAGGGTAAAAGCACAGTGTCCTTGTAAGAAATTGCTCTTAGCATGTAAGTTAGTGACCACACAAGGCCCCTTGTTTCATCCACAGTTTCCTCATGGCATTTTTCACCTCCATGTTCCTCAAGGTGGAGCTCAGGGGATTTAACACGGGTGCAACGATGGTAAAGGACACAGCCATTGCTTTGTCTATGGGGTAAGTGACCACAGGCCTCACGTACAAGCCACAAAGAACATGAAGACCACCATGAGGTGGGAGCCACAGGTGGAGAGGGCTTTACGCCGCCCTTCGGAGCTGCAGGACTTCAGGGAGCAGAGGATGACCACGTAGGAGGTGACGAGGATGAAGAAGATGGCCACACACATCACCCCACTGTTGAGGATGACTAAGAGGCCCAGGATGCAGGTGTCCATGCAGGCCAGTTTCAACAGTGGGAACAGATCACACATAAAACGATCAATGACATTAGGGCCACAGAAGGGAATTTGATACATGAAGAGAAGCTGCACTGTTGCATGGGTCAATGCCCCCACCCGGACCCTCCCACTAGTAAGCAGCACATCCGAGGCCTCATGATGGTCATGTAGTGCAGGGGCTTACAGATGGCCACGTAGCGGTCATAGGCCATCACGATGAGAAGGATGATGCCCACTCCACCAAAGAAGTGGTCAATGAAGAGCTGGGTCATGCAGGCTTTGAGGGAGATGGCAGTGCTCTCAGAGAGGGAGTCCGCAATCATCTTGGGGGCAATGACGGAAGAGTAGGTGACATCCGTGGGAGAGAAGGACA
The DNA here is from genome assembly GCA_006408615.1 of Connochaetes taurinus. Taxonomy (NCBI): domain Eukaryota; kingdom Metazoa; phylum Chordata; class Mammalia; order Artiodactyla; family Bovidae; genus Connochaetes; species Connochaetes taurinus. The sequence goes on along the minus strand of SJXO01007296.1, from coordinate 915 downwards.
TAAGGAAAAAATACATGGGGGATCTCAGACTCTGACTTGTGACCACAGTTACCACAATGAGGAGGTTTCCCAAAATGGTGGACACATATATGATTAGAAACACAGCAGAGAGTATTTTCCACAGCCCTGGATTCTTTGCAATGCCCAAAAGAATGAATTCCGTCACATTGTTGGGATTCCCCATTTACTATGGGCTGATGTAAGCTTATCTCTCTGAGCTGGAAAATCTCCAGAAGAATATTATTCGAAATTAGTAATTATTACGAATTTGAGATTTTTATTTTTTGGATTCTCTCTCACACCCTTTTGACTTACCTTTTCCTTCAGCCATCAGTACAGCAACTAGCTGCAAACAATCGTATCCTGATAACACCTTGATCCTTGTCATTCCCCGCATAACACCTCTCACCAGTGTATCTCTTGCTTTTGTGACACTTGCTGCTTGAGACACTTAGAAGACCCTGCTTCATCACCCTGGGACATCAACCACGTGGTGATATGGAGAATTAACATACCTTTAGGAAATCCTGGATCACCAGTCGATAGGAGCCAGTGGATAAATGGTAACCTGCCTAGCACAATCTAAGATTCAGATTTCTCCTCCCCTGTTTCACTCTCCCCCGTTTACTGCCTTCATTTTCTTTTCCAAAATGAACTACCAACACACAAGTCCTCTCAGCTGCTGCCTTTTAGGAACTCAAGCTAGGAAGCTGACCTTAATGTATCCCTGGACATGCCTAGTAACCTCAGAAAGCTTTATTCCATCTCATCTGTTTCATATTCTTATTGATCACTAGCATGTTCTAGTTGAAGAGCCTGCAAAGCAGGCAGGTCATACCCCAAGGGCTCTCCACTTACTCAGAACTGTGCCCGCTCATCTGCCTTTCCTCCTGGGAAATCAGATTGCTACTGCGC